>PVIU01008111.1:0-85955 GCA_004026605.1 Ondatra zibethicus
CGGCTCCGTGGGACAAAGGAGGCCCCCTAGCAGGGGACTCGCCCTTCCCCCAAGGCCTCAGCCCGGGTGGGCCGAGCTCAGGTGCAGCCGGGACAGGGTCCAGATGAATCCGCGGAAGCTGGTTGGGCGAGGTTCCCGGTCCCAAAAGCAGGCCTACTGAGGGTTGCCAGCTCCTCTCTGCTCGGCTCCGTGGGACAAAAGTCTATTTCCTTTTTCTAGTGAGAGCTATCTTCCCCTCCTCTAGTCCTTTACCCTATATTCCATATCTGTGTTTTTATGGATTATAGCTTGGTTATCATTGACTTAACATACATGCATGCATACAAATACATACCATATTTGCCTTTTTGAGTCTGATGTTTTTAACATGACTTTTTATAAATTTTCATTCATTTGCCTATAAATTTCGTGATTTTTAATGGCTGAGTTATCCTCTTTTGAATAAATTTACCACATTTTCTTTACCCATTCTTCTGTTGAGGAACAACTAGGTTGTTTTCGGTTTCTGGTTACTATGAATAGAACAGTATGAACATGGTTGAGCAAGTACCTCTGGGGCAGAATGAAGCATCCTTTCAGTATATGTCCAAGAGTGATATTGCTGTATCTTGAAGTAGATGGACTCCCATCTTGCAATTTAATTTCATTAAGTATATCAGCAAGTGGATATATAGAAGACTATAAATCTTTGAAGGGGAACATAACCTCACACAACTGGTTCATGCTGCAGGAATTAATTGGCCATGAATAAGCACATAATAGAGACAGTAACTGAGGAAGTTTCTGTTGTGATGGACATGTTTGGCATTGTTTGCTAAAAATAAAAATAGCAAGATTATGAAAAACAATAACAAAAATTTTGCACATGTATTCACAGAAATTAACATCCTGAGTTGTCAGCAGATCAAGTCTTGAAAATAATTACTTCCATTAGAATGTTTTCTGACCAAAAGAAAATTTAATTTCAAAACACCAAATAATCTCTCTCCCTTCCTCCATCCCTCTCTTCCCTCCTCCCTTCCCTACCCTCTCTAATACTAATCAAGTTCTTCTTTTTCCTTTTTCTTTTTTTTTAATCCCCAGAAGACTTGCAAAATGCCTTTGGAAAAAAAAACTTGGTTTAGGAAAGAACAAATCATCTACTACTTTTCATTTTGCTAAAATTTTGTATTTAATTATTTAAAAATGTGTTTCTATGAGTTTCCAAACTTGATTGCATGCTGGGAAACATTCCAACTCTACTGGGTCATCTCAACACTTTGAATCAAATTTTCTCTTGTAGATCTCATACAAGGTTCTTTTATTTATTTTTAAACCTAAAAAATTTTACAATTTCCCCACTGTGATTTATATGAGAACATTTATTCTGTAGCATATATCACAGTAAAATGCATATTATTTCATGAGCTATACAGAAAAAAGGATGTATTCCTAGGAAAAACAAACTTTCAAGGAGTGAATTTTTATTTTATATAGAAAGATGATATATAACAGTGTATTGTGAAATTTAAGCTGAGTTAGAAACATTATTAGATTTTCTTTTGAAAGAAATACTGTATTAAGCCCAAGTTTCTTTTCTTTCCTATTCTTTTTTTTCAGTTTATGGAAAAATTAAGTTTGGTGGATATTGCATGACACTATAAATTCTGATTAATTTTATTGATAGCATTTTCAACTGCAAACAATTTAGTATAACTTCAGAAAGAACAATAAATAAAACTGGATCTTACAAACACTTGTGGTTGGGCTTATCTCAGCTTCCCACCTTAAGCTACATTTATTGAACTTACTAATATATGTCACAAGCCAGTTGCCATCCTGGAAAAGATAATTAATTAGATAAAATAAAGCAGATAGCATAAATAAAAGTGGGAAGATATAGAAATAAATCTTTTAGAAGTAAAGCAATATTTTAAAAATAAAAGTATCATTTTTTGAGAATGAACAAATATATCATAAAGACAGGTGTTATAGTGGATTACAGACAGTAATAAGGAGCAGGGCTTACTGGAAATAGGGCAGTGAAGGGGATGTAAACAGAGGAAGCCTGAAGATGTTGCCACTAACAGAATGAACCTTGAGGTTCTGACAGGGTTGAGAAATGGGACTTTAAACAATGCCTTTAACAAACCTTAGAATAGTCCCATTTTACTCAAATACCAGAAGGCAAAAATTGTCCAATATGAGTCTTCCAGTATAGCTGGATTTCCAGTGCTAGGATTTCCTTTCAATTAAAAAGGAAAGAAAGAAAAAAAAAGAAAGAAGGAAAGGAAGGAAGAAAGAAAAAAGGGAGGGAGAAATGGAGGGAGGGAGGGAGGGAGGGAGGGAGGGAGGGAAGGAGGAAGGGAAGAAATAAAGAAAGAAACTAGCCCTCTGCAGATACCTCAGGTTACACACACAATGTCATTGCCTCTCTGTCTCTGTCTCTCTCTCTCAACACACACACACGTGCACACACAAACACACACACACACACACACACACACACACACACACACACACACCTGACCAAGAAAGCAATGGAGGCACATGCCAGGAAGACTCCTGCACACATTCTCTTTGCTGACAGTGCGGTGGGCTCCAGTTTCTAGAACACTCACAAGCAGTCTTTTCATCCTGTCTGCTTCCACATTGCGTCTCAGCCACCCATTATGAATTAATAGTTCAGAATTCTAAAAGTTTGTACAAATTCCAGTAGAGTACTTAAAATGTACTAAGGCCAAACCATTAAAAGTAGTGAACTTTTATTATCATTATATTATCGTTTATTGTCATTAAGGTACCACAATAAAAGAACTATATCAGTCCTAGAATGACAGCCTTCTATTTATGTCTTACTTCTTAATAAAAAGAGTATTTCATCTCATAATTCAAATACTATATTTGAAACAGGAAAATAATTTGTTTCATAAAAATATATTATTTTATTCCAAGTTTAATAATTTTCTTAGAATTAATAAATATGTATTTTGATCAGATGTTTATTGATACTATGGTAAATAATGACGTATGTACTTTAAAATGTCTTCATATACATGTGACAGAGGCAAACAACCTTGATCTAGTAACATTTTTAGGGATTTGGATTGTTCTAGAAAGAACAGGTGGTAAAATCCTTCTCTGGCTTATGTATACACCATAAGTTGTAATTGTCATAACCTATGAGTATCTATCACTAAATATTCAATCTTCCCATCTTGCTAGTTTTCTTAAAAACAACCCTGGATAGTATGTGAAAATAAACTCATCCTGAGTTGAAGAATCAGCATCCTTTACTATGAGAATGTATATGGACCTCACAAAACCAAGACAGAAAAGATATTCTGTGTGTTCTGTGTTTCTGACACTGATACACACCGCCTCCTTCAATAACTCACAGCACTCAATGATGTGGTTAAGTATCTCCATTCATTTTCAATCTAGTAACCTTGAGATTTTACACCACTTAAGTTTTATTACTTGGAAATTACATCTAATTTATCTACACAAATACACTAGGGTAGAATAAATGAAACGCAATCAGTAATCAGGTGGCTTTAAGCCCACCTTTCAATTAGACCTGTGGAAATCTGTCGAATAAATATATCACTATGCAATCAAATTAATGTGTATAATAAATTCAGAAGTGGCTTCCCTGCCTTTGGAAGATGGCAGGGTGTTGCTGCCTACCAAGTAGTATCAGTATGCTTTATGGTCTGATGCCTTCGTACAATGAGTGTTGGTCCTGTAGTAAGGAGTTAGTTACTCACCCAGGTTTCAGCCATGTTCCTGCCCTTGCATAAGTCATTCAAATCAAATACTTTTTAAGGCTTTCTTCCAAAATTTTCCATGTGCCTACTAAGTAATGCTGCCATTGGCAGCATCATACCCAGCCCACAAACCTTCTGATAGTAAGACTGTTGTGGGCTTATTTATGAGCCCTCAAAGGGCTTCTTTGTCAGCCAGAGCAGTCCACCTGACAGAGATGATGACAGTAGTCAGCAGAAAACACTGATCAATAGCTCTTTTTGTACAGGAGACTCTGATGTTGAGACAAAAGCATCTAGCAGATTAATTGTCTCTCAACACATAGTGCTCAGAAACTTTCATAAAGCCATCTTGTGTGATGAGCCGTCTGTCTTCGGCTCCCAAATGCTTTTGCAAATTTCCGTTCCATCCTCAGAGGCATCTGCAGAAAAAAAATGGAGTTAATAGATGCTTTTCACCATCAATTAATCAACTGATTCCTTTTTTTCAAAATATTCTTTACTCCACAAAGATTAAGACATCATACTCTGTCCATACTGAAGTGTTTAATCTGTTAAATCACTGGCAACTGACACATCACACACTCCTGGGATTAGCTTTACTAAGTTATTAAGATTTAAAAACCAACCAAACAAAAATTCTGCTCTACAAGACATTTTACTGAACATAGGAAGTTTTTTTAAAATTTATTATTAACAGACAATTATGATTTCATGGTAAGAAATATCTTTTATTTATAGCCTGATTTTACTATTATTGTCATTGGTGTCTACAGATAAAACTAGGTTTTTCATTTATGTTCTCTTCCTGAAGGATTAAAAAGAGAAAAATCCTATCTAAAGTTTTACTGTTGTCTGTTGTTCTCATGAGTCTCACTCTATTACCAAAACTGATCTTGAACCACTGAGTTTGAACTTAACACTTTCTCGTTTTAACTTCCTGAACAGCTAATATTGAAGGGCTATACTAACCTTCTAGGCTGTGCCCATATTAATATTTAACACTATTTTTCAGACATGTAAACAGAATCAAAGATGTTAACTTGTCTAAAGATATTTGTTTACCTGACCAATAAAGCAAAATCACATATATCTTTCAATCTGGTCAACAAGGTTGATATTTTCCATGAGTTCAGAGGTGTCTTATATCAGAAAAAAAAAAACCCGATGTCTACTTTTTTACATAATGTACCTGTAGATTCAGTAAATATGTCTGAGACTCTTAGTGCTAGTCAAAAAGTAGAGACTGGGGCCACAATGGAAAACAACACAAATTCTTACCAGCCCAGGTAAACTAAGGGCTTTGAAATTGTATTCTGGTTAAAAATAAAAGAGGGTTTTGTGGTACTTTGAATGTAATTGACCCCCATAAGCTCATAAGGAGTGGTACTATAGAAGGTGTGACTTTGTTGGAGTAGTTATGGCCTTGTTGGAGGGAGTACATCACTGTGAGGGTGGTCTTTCAGGTTTCCTATGCTCAACATGTGGCCAAGTGTCTCAGGTCACTTCCTGCTTCTTTCTGATCAAAATATAGCCAACACCATGTCTGTCTGCATGCTGCTGTGCTCCCAGCCATGATGATAAAGGGCTACACCTCTGAACAGTATGCTACCACCTCAATCAAATGCTTCCTTTTCTAAGAGTTGCTGTAGTCCTTTCTCAAAGTTACTGTAGTTATGATGTCTCTTCACAACGCTGTGGAATAATGCTTATGTATATTGTAAATATTTGTCACTTGTATCTGTTTAATAAAACACTGATTGGCCTATTAGTTCAGACTTATTATTAACTAGTTCTTACAACTTGAATTACCCATGATTCTTGTCTATGTTTAACCACGTGACTTGGTATCTTTTCTCAGTGAGACATTCTCATCTTGCTTCCTCTGCATCTGGCTGGTGACTAACTCTCTGCCTTTCCTCTTCCCAGAATTCTCTTAGTCTGGTTGCCACACCTATACTTCCTGCCTGGCTACTGGCAGTTTTGATGAGGAAAATTTTTCAGTATAATTATATGGGGCTGTCTGCCCATGACATATCTTTTCCTCATCAGAGCATATGCAATTTATTACATAGTGCTCATGCTAAAATAAGACCACAAAGTGTAACCTAGAGAGAATTTCTATCTCAAAAATGTTGGTCTGAAATGTCCCAAATAGCACTATTCACTGTGTTATATAAGAGTATATACAGGAAACTTAAATACAAAAGCATATATCAATGAAACAGAACATAGAACCCAAATTAAATGTTAGATTTACATCCATTTGGTCGAAGGACCCACAGAGGAAAGGACAAACTTGCGAGGGTGAGGCACGGTCGTGTGGAACAAAGAGGCCCACTGCAGCAGGCTCTCTCAGGAACCCTCCCACCAGGCACTCACAAACTTACCAGTCTGTACCTCCGATCTCAGCACAGGAAGAGAGAGTCCTGGTGTTCCAAGGACCCACAGAGGAAAGGGCAAACTTGCGGGGGGTGGGCAGGTGTGATATGGCAACTGTTTGAAGTAATAGTTAATTATTAGTGCTGATACAATCATTGTATATTGTATGCATTTCCTGATATACCTCACTGTACCATAAATATGTGAAATTGAAAAATATGGTATGAGCAAAATGAGTTTGGTATACATCTTTCGCTTAGATATTTGGGATACCAAATAAGGCTGAGAGGATCACTCCCAAACTAGACTTGAAAATATATTTACTTTAGGAAAAAATAGTAGGGCCTTCAGATATAGTTCTTGGTAAAGGGCTTGGATAGCATACATGAGGCTCCAGGTTTCACAAAATTTTAAAAAACACATATTTTATAAACTACTTTATGTATCATATGTATACTTCATGTATATAGAGCATGAAATAGAAGATCTTAGTTTACATATAACATTAAAAATGTAAATTAATGTGTACCAGAATTATGCAGGGATCTTTATTTCTATCACATGAAGAATTTCTCAAAATGGAAGAGAATAAAATAAATGCAGAATCAAGAGATGTGGTGATAGTTGATTCTGAACACAGCCTCGAGTATTTGAATTGGTACACACCTCAGCTAATTCTACCACAAGGTTTCTCAATTGTTTTATTGGATACACTTTTCTGTGTGACAAATTATCCCTAAAAATTATCGCTAAAATGAATTTTAAAAATATAAAAAAGAACTTATTTTCCATTACATTTGAGAGTCAGGAATGTAGGAGTAGATTAAATGGAATGTCCTCTCCTGGGATTTTCATATTGAAGACGAAGTGTCAGTTGTAAGAACAGCAGCTAAAGAATGAAGTGAGGACAGATGATTCTTTCCATGATGATCACTCACTTTTTTTTTTAACCAGAAGTCTCAGATCTTCGTTAACGTTTGTGGAGGGCTCAGATCTTCTCAACATATACTCTATAGTGTGCTGCTTGAGGACTTCATGGCACATCAGAGAGGTCTCTTCCACTATTACACAATCTGAGAGAGAAAGGGAGATGCTACAGATTCATTTATAATTTCTCCCCCAGAAGTTAAAACTATCATTTTACTATAATTTGTTGATCATGCAGATCAACATATGATGTAATATGGGAGGGAAAAATGTAAAGGTCTGATTTCAAAGAAGTAGATATCATTGAAACCATTTCTAGACTAGCTAGTACAGATGGGTGAATTACACATACATGCCTTTTAAATATTTCTCCTAAATTGCTTGATTTTTGTTTTCCATCACTGCCAACCAAAATACTGTCTAACCTAATATATACCAATTAACCAGTGAAGAAGCTTAGCAACCACTTAGTTAACCACAGCAAAATGTAATTTTTAAAAATAAAGGCTATAAAGAGCCTGCTAGAAGAAAATAAATATACTAAAGTGTGACACTGGGCAAGTCATAGACTTTCCGAAGTCCATTTCAAAACAAAACAAATAACAAAACAACAACTGCAAAATTCCTCATCTGGAGCATGTTTCCTAATCAAGTAGAAAGGTATCATCCTTAAATCATAAATCTAAGATCACAAAATCTTCATATAGATACTTCTCTAGGCAACAATGATGATGATGATGAGCAGTACGTAGGTCAGGCATAGCTTTCAGCTATGAAATGGAAATTACAGCCTAGCCGGCAGAGAGACACAGATGTAGAAAAATGTCTTCTCTATTTGTCTTGCCCTATGTTCTCCCTCTGCATTTTGTTTGAGCCTGCCTGTATAACCAAAGGCATTTTCCCCTTTAACAAATGTATTTTTCTTATTTCAGCTTTGTCTGTCCACTAATAACATGATTAAGCCCCATTGCTTACTCCCGTATTGCCTAACAACTTGCATGATTTTTATTCCAGTTCAAATATTAATTTTAATGTCTTCAATTATGGGAAAGTAGCACATTATATTTTCATCTCCATGTTGTCTAAATACCATATTAGACATTTATTTACACAAGGGAAACTGTTAATATGCCACTAAACTAAGGACAGGAAAATAAATTACTGCTTTTTATTTATAATGCACTAATTTAAAAGCATATAATGCTATGATGGGAAGACATGGGAATCAGTAGTACAAGGCAGGCTGGCACTTTCTAGAAAACGACCTTGGTTTTTGTCATGCTCCATTTCTTAGCAAGGATGTGAAGTCTGCAGAAGTAAAACCTATACACATCACAGATTTGCAGAGCATGGGTTGACAGCCCTTCACTCCCTAACAAAAGCTTTCCTTGCTCTTTTCAAACAAGTAACATGTCAATTAAAGGTTTGTGACATGCCATGTAGCAAATTCTCATCTAAAGCCTTGCTGCATTGAATGCTGATGTATGCAATGCACTTAATAAACCCACAAATAAAAGTTATATATTCCCAACCAGTTCTGCAGATGTGAGCCATGTTATCTTCTTTGGAAGTTAATTGCTTCTGCTTTATCGTTTTTGCCAAAATCTCAGCTCCCTTTGAATCTCCCCTGTAAATTTTCTTCACATTCTCCCCAAGAAAGCACCTCATTTCCCTGGTGTGCAATAGCACTCACATTTGATATAGCATTTCCATCCCAGGAGATTTTAACTCCTTTCTCACAAAATCATTGAAAATAGAAGTGAAATGGACTGTTGATTGCCCTTCTTTTTTTGTCGCAATAGCAATTTTCCCCCATTAAACAGAAATGATACAATGAAGAAAATGCATGTACTACCAACCAGGAAAAACAACCTACATTAAGTTGCGCCAAAAATTATATGTAAATATCTATGCTTTGTAAGTTTATATGTAAAATGGGTAGAAGTCCAAATAAATTGCAATAGTAAATCAAGACATTTGACTTGTTTAAAAGTTTAAAGCCTGAAAAAATCAGAAAAATGTTGAAGAAGATGAAATTCAACTATTTTAAACTGTATTATCAGAGGATTGTCTAAACCCAAATCTGGTTAGCGATATTTTCTAAAGCTTCAAACTTTTCATGCATTGTTGCTCTCAGTAACGCATGGTGTGGTAAGTTTAAGCAAATAGCCTAGAAAGAAAGGAGACTCAATGGAGAAGGGCAGCAGACCAGTGTGATGTGAGAAGTGTGTAAAGGGAACTTTACTTTTATATTCTTTTATTTTATTTTCTGTTTGAGTGCACATGAGGGTTGTTGCAAGTGCCTAGTAAATAGGTGGAGGTGAAAGGACAACTTTCAAGGGTTGGGTCTCTATTTTCACCATGTAGATTCTAGGTATTGAACTCAGGTATTCAGGCTTGGTCGCAAATGCCTTTACCCACTGAACCGTGTCCCTGGTCCCCTGGTGAAATTTTTAAATCCTCAAAAATCAAAAACATAGTACTGATATATGTGGAATGTAAGAAAATGAAAAACTATGCTAAGTATTAAGGTAGACATCCCCCCTTTTATTGAAAATGTATTCTATTCTCATACAATAAATATATCATTATTAGAGTTTCCTCACCTTCTCCTCCTCCCAGTACTTCCCTTCCTCCCACTACTTCCCCTCCTCCCTTCCCATCTCGATCCATTCCCTTTGTCTCTCTCTCTCTCTCATTAGAAAAGAACAGGCTTCTAAGAAATAACAACAAAATATAATAATATAAAACAAAAACCATCACATCGAAGTTGGACAAGGAAAACCAACAGAAGGAAAAGGGGACAAGTTAAAATACTAGAATCAGAGAGCCACTCATTAATGCACTCAGGAGTCTCATACAAATACTAAACTAGCCGGGTGATGGTGGCGCACACCTTTAATCCTAGCACTCAGGAGGCAGAGGCAGGTGGATCTCTGGGAGTTCGAGGCCAGCCTGGTCTACAAGAGCTAGTTTCAGGACAGGCTCCAAAGCTACAGAGAAACCCTGTCTTGAAAAACAAAAAAGAAAACTAATCTATAAGCTGTGTATACATTAATAATACATTGTATACAGAAATGAACTGATGTGGACTTGTGCAAGTCCTGTGCTTGCTCTGTGGGTTCAGAAGAGCCTGACCCGGTTGATTAAAAAGGACTTGTGTATTCTGTCCCCTCTGACTCTTACATTTTAGTGCCTTTGCTTCTACGGTTCTGTGGTATTCTCTAACCTCTGAGGGGAGGGATTTAATGGAGTCATCCCATTTAGAGGTTTGTGTTCTAAGGTCTCTCTCTGTCTCTGCCTCTGTTTCTCTCTCACACTACATAATGTCTGTCTGTGAGTCTCTGATCCCATCTACTACAGGAGGAAGCTTCTCTGATGATGGCTGAATAAGGCAATGATTTATGCTTATCTGTGATTATAGCAGAATATTATTAGGTGTCATTTTATCACTACTTTATTGACAAGTAATATTTGGTTTTAACCTAGGTCTCTGGGTTATCTAGTCTCTGGTTCTTGGTCACACAAGCAATGTTGGATGTGGGTTCAATCTCATGGAGTGTTCCTTGAGCAAAATTAGTCATTGATTGGTAACACCCACAAGCATTATACCACCATTGCTCTAGCATATTTTCCAGGCATGAAAGCATTATAGAGCAAAGGTTTTGTGACTAGGTTGGTATGCACGTTACACTTTTGGTAGCCTGTTGAGTACCTGTGTGTGTGTGTGAGTGAGAGAGAGAGAGAGAGAGAGAGAGAGAGAGAGAGAGAGAGAGAGAGAGAGAAGGGGAGAAAGAGAGTAACAAAATCCACACATAAAAGAAAACATGTTATTTCTCTTTCTCAGTCTTGAATGCATAACATAATTTCAACTTTCATCCATTATTCCTGAAAATGACACGATTGATAAATTTGGTTCATATGGTAGGTCTATTTTCATTTTTTTCTGGAAACCTCCTACTGAATTTTACAGAGGAAGCCTCAGTAGTGAAAATGGTTCCCCATTCCACATGTCCTTGCCAGTACTTGTCCTTTCTTTTACTGGTGTTGACCATTATGGTTTCAGTGAGATTGAATTTTAAAGTAGTTTTAACTTGTATTTCTCTAATAACTAAGAATGTTGTTGAACACTTTCTAGAATGTTTATTTGCCATGTATGCTTCTGCTGTAGAATTAGCCATTAAGCCAATTGACCAACTTATTGATTGGGACATTTCTCCATTTCCAGTTGTTCAGAGGGGAGGGCACTTAAATTTTACAGTTCTTTATATATTGTAGATAACAGTTCCTTTTCCAAAGTAAATTTCCAAAGATTTACTCCTGTTCTGTAGGCTTTCTCTTTACTATGCTGATAGTTTCTTTGGCTGTATAGATTTTTAATTTTGTGGAATTGGATTTGTCTAACTTTATTATTTACTGTATTGTTAGAATTGTTTTCAGTAGGTTCTTTCCTGTCTCAAAACTTGAAAGGATTTCCTTATTTTTCTCTAGAAATTTTACTATTTCACGTTCTCTCTCTCTCTCCCTCTCTCTCTGTCTCTCTCTGTCTCTGTCTCTCTCTCTCTCATCTCCCTTTCATTTTCATTTTGGATTTTCAAGACAGAGTTTCTATGTGCAGTCCTGAGTGTGCTAGAATTTACTCTGTACGCCAAGCTGACTTTAAACTCAGAGATCTTCCTGCCTCTGCCTCCCTGATGCTGTGATTAAAAGAGTTTGCCAAATGTTTGACTCAAATCTCTTTGAGATACTTTAAACTGGTTATTGTTCAGGGTAAGATCAATAGATCTAATTTATTTCTGCATGTGGATGCCCAGTTTTCCTAACATCCTAAGTACAATAGTCTGTCTTTTTTCCAATGTACATTATCCCTATTTTGTGGGAAATATAGGTGAGTATAGCTGTGTGGATCCTGTACTATATTTTCTTGGTTTACATGTCAGTTTTGTTGTAATGTTATGCTGTTCCTGCAACTATAACTCTGTATTTATATACTCGTGTAGTGTAATTTGAGATAGGTACTATGTTCCTACCGTTGTTCTTTCTACTAATGATAGTTTTGCCTATTAGGGATCTTTTCTTATTCTAGGTGAATGTTATTACTGTATTTTCTAATTCTGCAAAGAACAGTATTAAAACATTGATGGGGTTGCATTGAATCTGTAGGTCACATTGGTCTACAAATTAATTCTGCCAATCCAAGGTCTAAGAATGTCGTTCCAAATACTGGTTGCTTTCTTCAGTTTTTATGTTCAGTGTTTTCATTGTGAAATACAATTCTCTGCTTGTTTAATTTATCATTCAGTATAATATATCATTCAGTATAATATTACCATGAATGGAATATTTCCCTTCATTTCTTCCTTAATAAGTGTGTCAAAGATATATACAAATGTTATTCAGTTTATATATTGATTTTTGCATTTTACACCTTTGATGAAAGTATCAGTTTTAAGAGTTTTCTAGTAATGTCCAGAAATTTTAAAGTATAGGAACTTATCATCTACAAACAGAGCATGTAGAATTTTTTCCCCTATTTGCAGTCTTGTTGCTTCTTTTACCTGTATTATTTCTCTAACTAAAATTCCAAGTACTACATTTAGTAATCCTTGACTTTTTCCAATTTGAAAGGAAATACTCTTTCTCAATTTTCTCCATTTAGTCTAAAATCAGTATAACATATTAATTGGTAGATTGTCATATGTTTTTTGAATTCACTAAGAAACTAGCTCAGCAAGACATTTATCTATTTCATTTCAGACTCATGTTTGTTTCAAAGTGTCCTTTAAGGCTCTTGTCTGATAATAGGCTGGCTCCCCCAAATCTGTAACAGGTAGAGAAGAGAACAACAAAACAGCCCACAGGTAAAAATATTATGTTTTGAGAATAGCTCCAACAGAGGTTACTATTGTCTGCTCCTTGTTAAAAATGTGCTTCCAAGTAAGAAAAGAAAGCCGAAGTTTGAGCCATAGAATATTCACTCATGAAGAGCAATCTCAATTGGAAACCCCAGTTGACTCTTCAACTTTCCCAGTTGCTTTATGGTGAATGTTGTAAATAACTGATTTAATGATGTCATCTTTATCCTTTGATGATTGTTCTTTTATTTGAATACCTCATTTAAGGGGACATTCTGCTATTGCCTATATTATAGACTAGGTCAAGTTGACAAATAAAACCAACAATCATATGGAGTGTCACAAATGTAGATTTGCATATATTGAACTAACATCGCTTATATTATATTATATAAAGGGAGACTTCCAAAATTCTATGGGGAGAGGATCCTCGTTGAGAATATTAACATTTTTCCCAGATTCGCTGCAAGTCCTGAATGAGGAAGAAATCAGAAACTGAAAGGAAAGGGCCTATACTAACGTTTAAGTTTCTAACCCAGAAAGAAAAATAAAGTAGTTCCCAATCTTACTGATATTCACATCTCCTTCATTTCTACTTTTTTTCTCTAAAGACTAGAATCCTCAAAGATAACATTTCATTTTTAAATAATACCTGAACTGAGGACTATGTGAAGTCACTCTAGTCATATGAACTTTCTCAGCTGATTCTAGAAGGACACAGTCCTACAAAATGAAAGGATGATTACAAACAGGAATACCAATGTGACCTAGTTTGGTTTCAATGTAGATATATATCCCTCCCTTCTCTGTATTGCTTTCATTGTTTGCTTTAAAATGATCCAGAAAGGTTTTCCTCTCAACAACAATCATGTAATGCATATTTTGGGATCTTTGTAAATTATGCCTGATTTTTTGCTTATGTACATCTGAATTTGAACAATCTTTTGTGAAGATGATATTTTATAAAGGGTTGTGCATTTTTATTCACTTCACATTTCAAAACAGATATTTGCAGAATTTTCAAAGTGTATTTTATAGCATGTATGCCCTTTCTTATAGACTAAGTCTCATCAACAGTTACATATTGTCTAAATTAAAAACAAAGACCAGAGGAAATCTGAAAAGACCTAGAACTTTTCAGATTTCCACAAGCTTCTGGCTTCCATACTCATCTTAACTTATGTTCACATGCCCACATGCCCCCCCCCACACACACGTAAAAGTATGCATGCATACAATTAAAAATAAAAACAATAAATCTAAAAATTAATTGTAATATTTGGTTTACCCAAATATAGAGAATAGCCATTCAGGATACCTAAATCATTAAGTATTGCATAAACAATGTTACAAAAACATCCCAGGAATCTATTTCCCCTCTAACTATGAATTCAAGAAGAGCATAATTCAGTGTGCAAAGTACAAAGGTAAGATAGAAGGGGGACTATGAGAAAGATTTTTTTTTCTAAAATGTTGCTCAAAATAACACAGTTCTAATGTTTCAAATGCAAGTCAATGGAATTTCTTAAAGACCTATTTTTGAGTGTATGTGTGCTTGCCCATGTCCATGTCTGTGTGTCTGTGTATCTGTATATCTGTGTGTGTGTGTGTGTACATGCGTGCACACACACACACACACACACACATGCCTATGGAGGTCATGAGAAACCCTGGAGAAGCCAGAGTAACAGGCAGTTATAAGCTGCCTGACATGTGTACTGGGAACTGAACTTAGGTCCTAGGAAAAAAAATCAAGCACATTTAACATCTCCAAATATCAAGCACAGAGAACCATTTTCAGTGCCAAATCTGGGAAAATTTGTTTTATGCTAGCATGTGAAATACAGCAAATGCTTCCAAAAGAAAGTGGGGTTTTCCAAAATAAAATGGACAAAGACTTGTGATTTAGTCTTGAACTAACAAAAATTTTCAATATCAGAATATAAGACAATCTTATCTAAAATTTAAATGTTAAACACATCTTTAACTGGTTTTCTTTCTTTTTTCCCCCTCTTTTTATTGTCTGTTTATTTGCTTTGTTTTGACAGAGGGGATATGAGAAAATATTCCATTATTTTGCACTATTTTCAGAATGAAATTAACAAGCCGTATTACCCAGCTAATGACAGGGAAAATGGAAATTAGGAACACAATAGTATCTTTAAGCTTTTACTTTGACTGAGATGAATATTAACTGCTTTGTCTTACCTTTCATTTGTCATGGAGATGGTATAGCTTACTCTATAAACACTAGCAAGAAGGATTCATTGTCTCTAACACTGACAGATAGAGCAATCCAAACATATTCATCTTCGAGATCTTCTTCTGCTTACAGACAATGCTGACAAATGGAAGCAAAGTTATACAGACAACCATGGAGAATGACTTTTATATTTTATGTGCAATCTTAGAAATAGGTTTACTGAGCCAACACCCCAAGCAGGGCAGCATTTATATGTCTTCATGTCATTCTTTGAAAGATTTCACAATCCATTTTTCTGAATTAAGCAAAGTAGCTGAGAATCTTATATGATGTATTGTCTTTACATCTTAAACTCTGGACCACATTCATGATAGGGGAGTAAGACTAAGCAGGGAAGATCAACACTTCTTTTTTAAAAGACTACACAAACAATTCTTCTTTGCTCTGTACATTGTATACAATAAAAAGATAGATTCTTTGTGTTAGTGTCACAGTCCTTTAAGAGATGCCTTTTGTCAGATATGACCCTCCAGTTGTGATCTCTATCTAGGGATATATTAAACAATGTGAGGGTTACTGTGCATCCATCCATCCTTAGATCTAAGGGCAAATATCCCTAACTTCTTGTTACTGAAGTAAACAGATAAAGCACCTACGATGAAAAATAAACTTGAAAAATGATAAAACAAAAGCCAAGTTGGTGCCCTCCAATTTGTTCTGACTGTGACACAGAATAAAGTGTTATAGTGTCTTCAAAATGTTGTTCTGGGTCATGATAAGTATGATGGTTGACCTCAATTGTCTACTTGATGGTATTTTGAATCTTTTAGAGAAAAAAATCTGAACATGTCTGTGAAGGAATTTTAATATCTCTGATGTGGAGTTATCATTTGCTGGGCACAGAACTGAGATAGCATAAGCAGAGAAAGCTGTCTTAGCCTCTCTCTGGTTGAGCATCTCTCTGTGCTGTCTGACTGCACATGCAGTGGGAGCAGCTGCCCCAACTTTCTGCTGTCCTGACTTTGTCATTATGATAGGCTTTACCTGTGTATTGTGAGTCAAAACAAACCCTCCTTTCCTTCCTTCCTTAAGCTGTTTGTCTGGTACTCTGTCCCAGTAATAAGGAAAGCAATATAGAGAACTGATGCTGAGAGGTCGGGTGTCCTTTGATGGCGCAACCCTTACCAAGTGGTTTGTAGCCATTAGAACTGCTTTGCACAAAGATTATAATAGTGTGGGATTTGGGGTTACAAAAGCCCTAAAGAGCTGTAAGCAGAGATTCATGGGCTGGTCTGTTGGGAGGCAGGAAGAATGGTGAGAAAAACGTGGACAGTAAATGGCAACTTTATGATGTTTCAGAAAGCAGCAAGGATTCTGTTAGGAAATGGACACATACATTAGGAAATATCTACATGATAGGACCCCAATTTTACATATATATGCATATATTTTATCATGAGCCATGCCACATTGGCTGTCATATGTTGGGAACCACCTTCTTGGGGTGACTGTTGCCATGGGTGGGCGAAATGGAAAGGGGGAGGGGGAAGGGAGAAGGGAAGGACTGGGGAGAACTTGGGGGAGTGGGATGGTAGAGATGGAGAAAGGGTGGATATGGGAGAAGGGAATAAGATATCTACATTAAGGGAGTCATTTTAGGATTTGCAAGAGACTTGGCTCTAGAGGGGATCCCAGGTGTCCATGGGGATGTCCCAAGCTAGGTACTTGGGCAGCAGAGGAGAGGTTGCCTGAACTAGCCTTGTCCCATAGTCACATTGATGAATGTCTTGATCATCACCATAGAAATTTCATCCGATGGATGGAGATAGAGACAGAGACCCACATTCACATCAGAGCAATGGACTGAGCTCCCAAGGTCCAGCCGAAGAGCAAAAGGTGGGAGAAGATGAGCTTGGAAGGCAGGACAGTGAGGCACTGGTCCACCCACTGAGACAGTGTGCCTGATCTAATGGGAGCTCACCAAATCCAGCTGGACCAGGACTGAATGAGCATATGATCAAACTGGAATCTCTGAATGTGGCTGTCAATGGGGGCTGACTGAGAAGCCTATTATAATGGCACTGGGACCTATCTCTTCTGCATGTATTGGCTTTTTGGGAACCTAGTCTACATGGATGCACACCTTCCTAGGCCAGATGGAGGGGTGAGAGCCTTGGGATTCCCACAGGGCAGGGTACCCTGCCCCCTCTTAAGGAAGCAGGGGGAGGGAGGAGAGGTACTGGGGAAGAGGGGACTGGAAGAAGGGTTGGAAGTGTTAATTTTTGAATGAAAAATAAAAGAATATGAATAAAGAGAAAGAAATCTCTGTAGTCATCTACCACCTCTGCCATTTACAGTCATATTTCCTCTTCTACATAGAAACCTGAGCCTGGAGAAAAAGGGATTGTTACGGAAATTTCATTCAGGGCTCAGTGCTCCAAAGTCTCCCACTCTATGCTCTTAGCCACTAAAGGACTAGTGAATGTGTGAACTAAGAAACTGTGATAACACACATAAGGCCAGCACAGGTTCAAATCAGCCACAATCCCAGTGCTTAGAAGGGGAAGTGGGCACAAATTCCCACCCCTAAGCAAGAAGGTATTTGCAATTGATACCTAGGGAAAAAGGGGAAAATAATTTTCTTCAATAGAGTGTCACCAGGTATATATACCAAGCATATTCTAAGTCAGACCTCAAGCCCAGGATTAGTTAAAGCACAAAGTGAACACCATGTTCGTATTGAGTGGTTTTTGTTATGTTTTGACATTTTTTGTCTTATTGTTTTGTTGTTACTATTGTTTTTAGTTTGTTCATTTTGATTTCTCTCTCTCTCTCTCTCTCTCTCTCTCTCTCTCTCTCTCTCTCTCTGTGTGTGTGTGTGTGTGTGTGTGTGTGTGTGTGTGTGTGTGTGTGTGTGTGTTTGGGAGACGATAGACATGAGTTTGGTAAATAGGCAGAAGAGCATCTGGAAGGAGAAGCTGTATGTAGTCAAAATGCATTTTTTAAAAAAATAAATAAAAAGAAATAAATTGTTGAACATAAATAAGGAATGGCAAAATTTTACATTAAAAAATAGAAGTAAGTAGAGAAATTTAAACAAAAAATGGACACCTTAATTTCTGGTGTTTCAAAACAAAATACAAATTAGGTGATAGAGTATGGACAAAAAATTGTGTTTTGAGCTGTTGTTTAAAATGAAACCACGAAGTAAGCAAGGCTCTCCCTTAGTCCTAAGGATGAGATGACACAAGAAAGAGGAGCGGATGACAACGAGCAGCTATCACTGAAATCAGGACTCAAGGGAAGGCAAAGAGTTTGGATTTGAGAAGAAAACACAGTAACACTCAAATGTGTGATATTTCACATTTTTAAATGACAGTAAGTGCTTTCTCCTGAAAAAAATGGAGAATTCATATCAGAAAGAAACATTTTAAATTTTGTTATGAAAGGCAATACCAAGACTGTTCTGGGATGTGAGGACTTTAGTCTGGGACTAATTGATACCTTGAAAGGCATCTCAATACCAGAGCATCTTCAAGTTAGAAATGGTCATAGAGATATTAATGGCTTAAAGAACATACGAGTACATTCTAAAACTGCATGGTGCTTATAAAACACTTTGTTGATATTTATGTAACATCTTGAGGTATTTTAATGCCAAGTCTGTTTTATACCTTCATTTTGTTTTCAAACTTGATTGAACGTCATGGATTCATCCTTGAAAAATATGCCACAAAACCTTAGAGATACTTTCCACTTAAAGGCTGTTTGTAACTGTCAATTCTGTCTAAAACAATAAGCTGTAATAAGCACTTTTGTTGTGACTGTCTAATAATCCTGGTATGATATTCTCACATCTGTTACTGAGGTATGAAATATGTTACAATGTAAAATTTTACATAATGCCTGTGTTAAAATAAACAGTTTAAAAAGAAAAAATGATCCAAATAGAAAAATTATCTTACTATATCCACTAAATAATAATATATTGTTTCAATTTTATCCATCAATATAAAATTGAGCTAGAAATTTTTTATCTTTCTGAATGTTATTTAGACCTTATAAGATAAAGCACATTTTATTTAAAACAGATATAAATATTTTAGAGAGAAAGAGAGATGTAGTTGCAGTAGAGATATCCCTTCTCTGGGAAAATTTAGAGGTTATTATCAGGTCTGTGTGTAGATAAAAACCCGTTATAATGTAGAGCTGATATACCTGCTAGTGCTTTTGTCAATCAATCCACATGAAAATCAGAACATTTTGAATTATATATTTTCAAAATTCTCTAGTCATGGCATGCAGTTAGTTGAACAAGAATTCAATATCTCTCTCTGTTAAAATTATACATATAATATGCCTTCTCAGCATTAGAAAGGTCAAAAATCTAAAATGATTACTTGCTGTGTTAGTTACTTTTCCTGTTATATGGGGATAAAATAAAACAATAGAAACTACTTGAAGAAGGAACATTTAAGAGGTCCATGGTTGAAGGAACACAGTCCATCATGACAGTGAGGAATGGCTTCAAGTATGTGAGGAGGCAGAACATACTGTGTATGCAGGGAAGAAGCAGAACAAGATAAATGTTGTTTGGTTCATATTCCCCATTGTTCCCTTTGTATCCATTCTAAGACTTCAGTCCTTGGAAAGGGCTGCCCTAATGGATGGGCCTTTCCTTATTCTTCAACTTCTCTGGAAATGCTTACCTGAACATTGCCAGAAACATGTCCCTAGATTATTCTAAACCCAGTGAAGCTGACAACAAAGATTAACTATCACACCCTCTTTAAAGGAAAAAAGTCTCTCTTTTAAGCTGTCAAATCTATAAATGTTAGCATAAGATAGCAGTGAGTAACCTGAGTTATGATTCATGTATATTTGTGTTATGTTGAGAAATAATTCAGAGATCTACTGTATTATTTTTCATTTTAACTTATACTCAAAACTCTGTTTTCCAATTCTTTATTTACAAAGGGCACATTTTCAGTTGTGAAGATACCTCTGCAACCATAATGTGAAATATAATTTATAGTTCCAAGGAATGACTCTTGGCCACTGCTAATAGAAACTTTTCTGAGCAAGGCCAAGAACAGTGCTAATCTATGACAATAAATATATATCTAGAAGACAGTATGTTATCATGTCCATCTAACAAAATATAGCAATATGTTTCCTTCTAAAACCAATGACTTTCTTGAGTAAGCAACTTTTATCAATGTTTGCACATACGCACACACACACACAATCATAAAATATTATTCATTGAATAAAGTCATTTATATTGAGAACAAATCATTAGAGGTGTATCTTTCTTTGCTCACAAAAATAATTCTAATCTAGTAGGTACCATAGTGTGAATAGTGACAAAACTTATGCATTCACACATCAGTTTAAGCAGCCTCCTGAAGTGATATGAATTTAATAACGCTACTTTATTCTTTACAGTGTTTCTATCTCCTAACATCCCACATTAGTTTTATTTAGTACTTCAAGTTATTTTTGCCAAGAAAATGACAACCACAACAAAACTTTGTATAATAAAAAATGATATTTGATCTTTTAGAACTATTGGGGAACCTCGATTCATCATTTGTTTTATTTAAAACAAGTTGTATAAAGTGCTAGATTCTATTACAGTACAAAATATTATTTAAAACATGGTCATTTTTCGCCAATTAGTTTTTTCAGAACCCTGACTCTAGTGATGGCTTTACAACATAATTAGTTATCTTGAACAAAATTTATCTTTAATGATATTGGCAATAATTCAAATTTCAAATAGTCTTCTTGGTCATTTCAAGTTTTTCATTAGCATCTTAAATTTTTTCATTAAAAAACCTGTCTCTAAATAATATAAAGTCCACTGGGGAAGATTGACAATGAAGGATAATATGTACAATAATGTTAAGTAGTGATATACATCAGGAAGAAAATTACAAAGCCACATGAGTAAACTAAAGAAGAGGCCAGATTAGACTCATCACTTCATTAAACTGAGAAAATGAGTTGGACCATGCATGAGATAAATGACAGAGTACACCAGAGATTTAGGGGACTTTGGGTTTTTGTTTTATAACTAAAATAAAGATTGAGTCTTCTTAATGTGAGCAGTCACAGCATAGCCAATTTGGTGGCCGTCCAATAAGTGAGAATGAGAATAATGAGTAGATAAGGAGCAAAGCAAGAAGTGCACTGAAAGAAGGGGGTCACAAAGGACTAAAGGAGGTATTTGTAGGATTTTCCCCCAAGTGAAATATTCAAGAATTGAGAAGAAAACAGAAAATGCATGATATTCTTGACCTTTTAAAGCAGTCATTCTGGCTGTTATATAGATGGTTCATTTAAAATAAAAGGAGTCCAACTAAAAACTTTTGAAATAATAGCTAAGTGAATTATGCTAATAGCTTCAGCAGCAGATTAGAGTGGGTGTAGAATGATTAGATGCTAAGCCTATTATAAAACTCAACCTTAGTCACAATGGTAGCAAAATGTAACATTGAGTTCAATTAAGAAGAAAAAGCAAAGCAGAAGACACCAAAAGTATTTTCACTTTACAGAGCTTCATCCCAAATCTTTTCAAATGCCATTTCCCATAATTCCATTCTCACGCTGACAAATGATGATTATCTTCTGAATATGATGTGGGTAACTAGGTCATAATCTTGACCAGACATCAGCTATTTTTTTGTTTGTTTTGTTTTCTTCATGAGCTATCTTTGCTCCACTTAAAAAGTATGCAGATCTCTCAAAGCCACAAAGACTTCTTTAGCTATCCTGTGCTCACCTATGATCGCCTCCCTAGTCAGGAAATGCATTAGACTGAAATGAAGCAGAGTCATATAAAAGAAAATTGCATCTTCCCCAGTTCTGCCTTTAGGAAAAGATATGCTTAAAACTCATAATAATATATTTCTTGCATAATCATGGAACCAAGTCAGATATAAATCAGAAAACAACTCTATCAGAAAATGATGTGGAAAAAAATCTCATAACTATGTGCATAAAATGCTTTTCCATCATTTTTAGCTGCTGAAACCAATGCAGACAGGAGAGCGGGTAAGAAGATGATCCTATAAATGAGCAGAGGTTTGGGTACATAAACAAGGAAGACTATAGCATATGGTCCTGACTATTGATAAATAAACCAGAAATATACACTGGAAAAAATACGACAGGATCTTCAACAAATGGTGCTGTTCAAACAGGATACCTAAATGAAGAAGAATCCAAATAGACTCATTTGTCACCCTGTGTAAAAAAGTTCAAATGTATCAAAGACCTCAGCATACAACCAGATACATGGAACCTGATAGAAATGAAAGTATGGATTAGCCTTGAAGTCACTGGCACAGGAAAAGACTTCCTGAAGTGAATCATGTTAGCACAGGCAATAAGACCAATAATTAAATGAGATACCATGAAACTGGGAAGCTTCTGCATGGCAAAAATACAGTCATTCGTATAAACAGGCAACCTATAGAGTGGGAAAATATTTTTATCAACTTTGCATCTGATAAATGACTAATATATGAAATACTCAACAAAGTTATAGATAGAGAAACAAAAAATAGATATAGAAAACAAATAACCCAATTTAAAAACAGGGTATAGATTTAAACAGAGAATTCTCCAAAGAGGACTCTCAAATTACTGAGAAACATTTAAAGAAATGTTCAACATCCTTAGCAATCAGGGAAATGCAAATCAAAACTACTTTCTGATTCCATCTTACACCTGTTAGAATTGCTAAGATCAATAACACAAGTGACTGCTATGCTGGAGAGGATGTGGAACAAGAGAAACACTCCTTGCTGGTGGGATGCAATCTTGTGCAGTCACTGTGGAAATCAGTGTGGTGGTCCCTCAGGAAGATAAGAATTGATCTACCTTATGAGTGAGCCATACCCTCTTGTGCATATACCCAAAAAACACTAAATCCTACCACAGAGACACTTGCTCAATCATATTCATTGATGCTTTATTCATAACACCCAGAAATTAGAAAACAACTAGACATCCCTCAACAGAAAATTACTCAACCATTAAGGAAAAGGAATCATGAAATTTGCAGGTAAATGGATAAAATTAGAAAAAAAAATCATCTTGAATGAGGTATCTTGGATTCAGAAAGAAAAATAGTGCATGTACTTGCTTATATGTAAATATTAACTCTTAAATCAATGACAATCAAGGCAGAATATGTAGAACCACAGATACAATGTTCTCAGCAAGTTAATAGGAAGGACAGATAGATTTCTCATGGAAAAGGGAAATAAAATAGTTATGGATGAATGTCAGTAGTGGAATTGGAGAATTAAATGGGAAAAGGGAGGAGAAAGAAGGACAGGAAAGGGAATATGGGAAGAAACAGCTGAATTTGTCATTTGAGGGGTACTATGGAAACCTAATACACTAGAATCTTACTAAAATATAAACATGAAGGTGATCTAAATGAAATCACCAAATTATAAGGGAGACAGTTCTAACTGGCTATAACTTGTCACCAAATAAAGTCTCCAGTTCCATGATTGGGTGACATCTAACTGAGTTGTTGGCCAAAGGGGTCCCAGTAAAATTCCCAACTTATATAATATATAAGTTAAGTTTTTATCCTACATTTGACTTTCACTGCCCTTTGCAATCATTTTTTTATTAACTGAAATATACATATCTACCTCATTTTAAAGACTGGTTTAAAGCAAGCTTCAACAAAGTAATGTTGTCTCTTCTCACACAAAGTGTATGTGTTTTAGATTGAAAATTTAGCATCTGGCTTATAGTGTGTGTGTGTGATAAAGAACTTATATTAAACAAAACAATGGAATAAAATTAATCACAAACTGTTTTCCCATATTGGAAAAGCTTTTCTACTGTGTAAATTTAACTGTTATTGGCCTTAAAACTTTAATAAAATTGGGCTTAAGATAGTTTGTAAAGAAAACCTATTCCATACTATTTCCTTCTTTTAAAAAAAAATCATGTCCATGTTTGAAATGAAATGTCCTTGTAAATCAGCATCAAGAAACCCTGTCCAAACCATCAGGTTCCATCTATGGTGTCTCAGGAATCAAATTTTGCCTGCAGAAAAGGCACTGCCCATGTACAAATATATATAAAGCACTGCATATAGAGGCTTCAGGCTAAGATATTAACTGAACATGCTTCCATCCTCTCCTTGGTTGAATACTTAGTGTATTCAACCAAGTGAGAAGCTTAAGAAAAGAACTAAATGGCAAAGGAGGAAAAATTAATCCTGATTACAAGTATTTCTCCTGGTACAGGTACTGTGATTCAGAGGTATTTGATATGACTCAGGCAGAAAGTGAAATTTATCTCCTGAGAACACACAAGGAATATTTTAAGGGAGGCAGGCATGGTGGCACAGGCCCTTAAAACTAGCAGTTGGCAGGCAGAGGCAGGTGGACCTCTAGGAGTTCAAGGCCAGCCTTGTCTACATAGTGAGTTCTAGGACATGTAAAAAGATGATGTAAAAAGATCCTCTCTCAATAAAAATTAAAGAAAGAAAAAAAGGAGAGGAAGGAAAGAAGGAAGGAAAACAAAAATTTCTGTTTCTCACTATAAAACCCAATTTAAAGACTTCAACCCCTCCTTAAATATCCTAAGGCAGTTGTATTTGACTTTCTAAACTCTCCCCTGAGATTCTATTGCTTCCCAAAGTGAGAGGCTCGTGATACGCAAGCACAGGACAAGAGGATAACGTGTGTTCACATGTGGTGCATGGGCGGAAGTGGGGCTCTCGCTTCTCACAAGATGCTCACAGAGCAGATGTCTAGGTGGGCTCTTCACAGACAGACGAGTGCACTGCCCCACATTTCATGACTACACACTAGACAGAAGCAAGCTGCACTCACTAAGGTAAATGTATTGCATCTGAAAGCCTCACATTTCCTTCTGTTCATTTTCCTGACATCTTTTCTTATTACAGTCACTAAGTACTGTTACTCTGCTTGCTAAATCTTGACTTATATTTTCAATAACTCATTCAATAAACCTCCTTAAGCATCAACTGCTTTCTTCTGTACATTGAAGCTAGGATGAGAAATACTATAAAGATTGAGAAACAAAACCTCCCGTTCTCTGAAATCCTACCATCCAAGATGAGCATTGCAGCCAGAGAATGCAAGAATTGAAAAGATTCATGTGAATTAAGGAAGTGGAAGCTTGAATACCTTGGTAAGCTAACAAACCAATATAATTAAGAAAGGAAAATAGCCAGGCGGTGGTGGTGCATGCCTTTAATCCCAGCACTCGGGAGGCAGAGGCAGGTGGATCTCTGTGAGTTCGTGGCCATCCCGGTCTACAAGAGCTAGTTCCAGGACAGGCTCCAAAGCCATAGAGAAACCCTGTCTCAAAAAAAAAAAGAAAGAAAAATAAAACAAATGGAATTTAATAAAAAGAAATTATTGGACATTTTAGAAAATCACTATAGTTTAGGAAATTAAATGAACAAGAAACTGACTCAAAATTAGTGAATTCAGGTCAAACAAACAGCATTGGGCTATTTCGACAAATGTTATGTGGTAAATTATATGAAGATGGTCTTAATCAACACATACAACTGGTTAATATTTTTGGAAGAAGTTGTTAACTAGATAAATTTTTTTCAAAAGTTATATGATTGCCAATTTCCAATATGAATATGTATAACCCTGATATAAAATATATAAATAAGTAATAATATACTGATAGTTTAATTACAAGAAATGATATTTGTCTTTAAAATGTCTTGTCACCTATACAATTAATGTGCAAAGTGCATGGTGATGTATTTGGTATAAATGAATATGAGATAGATATAGAGAATTTATAAACAAAACTTTTACAAATATGAGAACAAAGAAAAACATAGCTAAATAGTTCCAAAATCACCAGATGAAACACAGTATATGTTAAATATGAATATATTCAGCTTTGTTGTCAATGATATTAAAATTATAAAAATTAAGATTACTTTTTGTCTGTTTTACTGGTTAAAAATACACATAAAGCCATAGTGTGAGCACCAGTGAGGCTTTGCCAGGAATACCATGGATTAGGATACCCAAGAAATAATAATCGCAGCTATTTCAGAGAGGTGCATTATTTGCCAAAACTTTGTTATCCCATTTTGCAGTCTGTTAAGGAGCACATGGATGTGCTATTTATCTAAACCACATTTACAGAATCCAACTTGTAATAATTGGAGACATCCACAGATTGCACTACATTAATTTCCTGTGATGTTATTCATAATAAAAATTTTAAAAACTAAGAATAGGTAACAAATCAGGTACGTTATTGAGGCTGTTAAATGGTGTGTTTAAAAAGAAATTCCACAATGCATTGTCTTGTGTAGGAATGTTATGTAACAAAATATGCTTCTAAATTTCACAATAAGTAATATGTATATGATAAGTATATGTCAGTATAGAATTGGTTTAATATATAGATACAGATATGGACATTGCCCCATCTTCAGATGAGGTTTCTTGCTGCCTGGGTGTTTCATACATGTCTATGTGCACACACACACACACACACACACACACATACCACATCACATTTTCTCCAAAATACTTTATTTTGATAATCAAGTATTGTAATAATGAAATATTTAATTTAGCAAAATACAATAAATCTCAATTACAAAGTTTTCAAGAACTATCAAATTTCTGCTGGGATACATGGGTGATGGGTTCACTGTTACCTAGGAATAATGAAAAAGTAGTTTTAAACTAAACTTAAGGGTGTTAGCCATTTTCCTGGAACATACCTTCTTTACTACTGACTCCCATGCTTGCAGTCCAGGTTTTTTCTTTAGGGGCTCCATCTGCTAGAGTCTACTGTACAATACTATACCCTCCTTTTTTCATAGTTTCTATGGTTTCATTGACCCAGTTAGCATTGTCTGAAATGTTAATGTTTTCTCATTCTTTAAAAAAGTAAGCACATTCACTTAAGTTCTGTTGGTTTTTGCATTTTTTCCTTATTACGTTAGTGTATTTAATCTTTTATTGAACATAATAGATAAGTTAAACTTTAAGTATGCATGAATGTGGGCAAATATAGCATATGCAGAGTTGGATGCTATCTGTGGCTGAAGGCATTCACTGAGGATCTTGTAATGAATATGTCCCCTACGAAACTAAAGCTTTCTTGACTGAAAAGAAACAGAAACACCCTGAACATTTTGTCAGGAAAGACACAGCTTTACTCTCATTTTAATGTTTCTCAGATTTAAGGCTAAGGTTAAGGGGAGGACAACTTCTACATTAGCAATGTTCATTTAAACTTTTGAAAGCCAACACTAGCATTCACACTAACATGAAAAGGAAAATGCAAGAGAGAAAAACAAGACAAATATACATGATCTGGAGAAACAGAAGAAAGAGGGAAGGTGAGTGGCCAGGGAGGTAGACTTTCCAGAATGTGGGTGTTTTGAGCCTATCTGTCATTAGAAGATCTAGAAAAAGAGCACAGCATTAATCCCTAGGATCAGGCTGCACTCATTTTCTCTGCATGCCTATTTTCCTACACTATCAAGTCTCCAATTCCAAAAGCATAAAGAAAGAAAACCAATTACCAAGAGAAAATGAGACTAGCGCTAACAGTGGTTTTCCTTTGATTGGTGGCTTTATGCGACTCAGTTATTTTTAGTTATCAGCTTAAAGATTCTGACTTCAGTTACACATTGTTAATGACCATAGTTTTCTTTTTTGTTTATAATACTGCAAAATATGTTATACACATAATTTTTAGAAATTTATATAATAATGAATATTAATTTGTATATAAAATAATAAAACTCAAATCAGCCAAGTTTGCCATTTTATAATTGAGTTCACCTGATAATTTGCAGCAATGATGCATCCTTACTCTGTGAGTTTCTTAACACCCCCCATTATTGAAATAAATGAATTTTAAATCAATTGTGATTTCTAGCTTTTATGTAATGAGCATGACTATTACCTTGAATGCTGATGAGTAACAGATTAATTATTATGCAAATTTTCTGTTGCTTCATTGAGCTAAACATTTCTTCATTGTCATTTTTAGCACAAATATAAGTCAGAAAATACAAATGCTAACCTTAGTAAGGTTTCTTTAAAACCATTTCCCCACTGAACATACAAACACAATTTAATTTCAAGTAGGAATAGGATATAAAAAAATAAATAAAGGCCCACACTTTTCTTTCAGATAAAATTAGCTAACACATTTTCCTGAAAAAAAAACATTAAATAATCTTCAGCAAAGCAGAAAGCATTTTCCTATATACTTGCTGATGCTGTTATTAGTACATTATTTATAAGTTCTTGGGATCACTATGTCAAATACAAATGTTTTCTTCATTTTCATCCTGACAAATGTTACTGCATTCTCCCTAGCCTGGTTACAAATCATATATCATTAACGCAAAAGATGCAGATGGCAAATAAACAGCAGGTGCATCTTAGAGTACAGTCCAGAACTTTTAACTCAGAAATCTCAAATCCTGTTGATAGATGATAACCTATAATTTATGATTTATTATTTCCTACTGTTTTGAATAGGTTTTAAAATTACATATCTTGAACAACCTTACCCATGTGAGGCTCAGAAAAAAATAATAAACTGAGAATATTTCAGCTGAGATCATACAGTGCTATATTTGGTATTTATGTATTACACTCATACCAAATATGTGAGCCTGACATTCATGTATAATTCCTTCAAACTTGGCTAATTTTGCTGAGACACGTTCAGCATTTATGTAACCATTTGCGCCTGTGAGACTTCAACATTTGTAATACTATGTGAATCTGAAGAACACATTGGACGAAGAAGTGGTCTCAGGATGAAAACCCAATCCTATTCTAGGGCAGAAAGCAGAATTTGATCAATAACCAGCTTTGCAGGGTCATGGGTTTACACCTTCTGTTCTTTTTCCTTCATTTTGTGGACTTCTCTGAGTTTGGTGGTTGGAAAGATATGTTCTAAGAAATATTCTAAAGACTTTAACCATGAAGGACCTTGTAGCCATCCATTAATGTGTAAAATAAATGAAGTCAAATAAAAGTAAAAGCAGAAGGTATTTCTTTTGTGTTAGTTTATGTAATAAATACTTGTACAGTTTATATATGATTTTATAATCTTATTTCTTAAAGTAAAATTAACAATATTGTAATAAAAAATTCATTGATCTGTGAGAGGTTGTATTTAATTATCCACAAATAATCAAAGTTGAAGGGTGAGGATAAAAGGTTGTTAAAATCTGTTCATATTACATTAAGCAATTTTGAGTTTCAATGGGTTGAAGGAATATCATTTTTTTCAGTGGCAGAATCAAGAAACCAAACCAAATTATGAGACTCAAAGTTTTCTTCTCATTCACTCAAAAGCGATCTGCAGTTGTCCCAAATACTATCTACCCTTCCACAATTGGGTTGGTTTTTATAATAACCATAAAATTAATGGCATGAGCTAGCTGTATACCATGTATCAGGAATTAGTCAGTATAAGGTGTAAATATTTTCTTTCCCTCCCCCTTGTCATGTGAGTCCATTTAAACAAAAGGCGAGCTGCAGAATTAAAAGAATTTATTTGAAGCTTGAAGTTTCCCAAAGACGAAATCACTGCAGAAACAGGTAGGTGCTTTTTACTATTACACCACATTGAGTCTCCCTCATCCTTCTGATAGTCCCCCATGTTCTGTGTTAGAATTACCCAGAGACTAACATATTTTCCCTGGAATAAAAATTTGTCTTTCTCATTTGTTTAATATCATTATGGATGGATAGGAAGAACTAATAAATGTTGTCACCAATCAAATAATGAAAAGTAGATTAAAAGGAAATGCTAAATTGTAGAGATTAATTCAAAATCGAACTCAGAATGAATCTGAGGCATTTGGCCTGTGCTGCATCATGTGATGTAACTGCAGCATTTATTCTTAACTCACAACATTGGCACTCAGTACTAAGCATGCCATCATGTCATGCAAGGCCAACAATGCTGCCTAAGCACCTTGATTCTGCTTTAGGGTTATTGTATACTGTTTTTACTATACATGCAAAACTTTATGTTTTTGTAAAACATAATGGATTAAAGTAGAAAAAAGCTTTTAGGATTTTTTTAACCATCATTCTTCATCAAGTGTCTAATTAGTGTATGTTTCATTTAGACTGTGTTAACATGTATGAGTTTCAAAAGTGCTTTTTGAATTGTTAACTTGTGTTTTATGGAAAGCATTAAAAATTTTTGACTTAAGTCACAAATTTCCAACAAATTGTGAAATAATCCAAAACATAATTAAAATTTTACTACATATTTATAAAAGTAGCATTCTAGTACTTATAATCATAAAATGTATGTGTTTACTGATATCAAGAAATGAAATATGTTGGAGATACACTGTGTTCTGTAGTATCAAATATTCAGTCTAGATTTAAGTTTTGTGTAAAAGTACAAGTCTATGCATCTCATTAGTATATAAATTTTCTTTCGCCTTTAATAAATAGTAAATATATATCAAATAATTGTTTTAAGAAATGTATTTGTAATTTACTATCATTAAATGTTCATGTTTGTACCTATTTTATGAATGAATAAACACAAAGTCACATAACGATATCTAGCGCAAAAAAGCCTCTCAGGAGTAAAAAGTGTTTAAGAATCCTTGTGCTGGATGATCCTAAATTAGGTGAGATTTACTATAAAAATAGCTGTTGCAAGATAGTTGCAGTGGCATCAGGATCTTGGCTATAGTACAAGTGGTCTACCCCTGAGCTATAGTCATAGTCTACAAATATGACTTTAGGTATCATTACGAATTAAGGAGAACTTGTAACATCCTATGTAGGAGATTGATAAGGACTGTATAAGATGGAAATATTCAACAGCATAAAACAGACACAGAAATGATGGCAACAAGTAAAAGGTCATAAGAACTAAAGGTAGGACTTTGTCTAGTGCCTGCCCTATCTTATTAGTTTGATTAAGTGATTTCACATTATATACATCTATCAAATAATCATGCAAAAGCACTTTTTAAAATTCAGATGACAAGATTTGGAATCACATTTGTTGATTATTTTTCTGATTCTCAAAATCAACATGAAAGGAGATTGAACTAATTCAAAGATATGTGACCAAATATAAAGGTTGAAACAAAAGAATAAGAATATGAAGATTACAAAAAATATTTTATTGTTTTAAATGCATGAATTCAGCGATCCAGAGAATTAAACTACATAATAAAATTTATTGATAATTTTGTTTATTCTTGCCTAACTGATTATTAATTAAATTGATCTGGAAAGTTTGGGAGCAAGTGTAGGTGCTCACAGTTACAGTCAAAATCAACCAATCTGAGCACTGATACTTATTGCAATCTAAGCACTAAGGTCCATTAAGAGTATCTAGACTATTAAGTGTGCATTTGGCTACTGGCAAAAAGGCATTGTATTACTATCGAACATTCCATATAGCTATGGCTTTACTTAGCAACTAATATGAAAAATGCAGCAAGAATAAGAGAATCATTAGTGCATCTATGTTCTAGTACAACTCTGATTCAAAGCATATTTTTACTGCCCAATTTAAAAACACTCTTCAGATGTATGTTGAATCCAATTTGAAACATCCCTGCTAATGAAATTCAAAGAGAGATATTGGTAAAATCATTAAAAGTTAGAGAGGAAGGTAAAATCAGACTACTTAGACTAAAATAGTCCATTAATAGGTTTCTTCAGAACATGAAAGTTTTGGCTTTAAAAAGAAAATTCTTAACAATCCTAAAGTAAAACTAAACATAAAATACATAACACAGGACAACACAGTCTATATTATTGGATAGCAAAATTAGGGTTTTCTTATTGTTACTGTTTTGTTTTCATATTTTAGGTTGATGCTCACATTTTCTGTGTGTAATGACTCTGCCTGCGCCTTGTTGTTTGGGATCAGGGAAAGGAGAAGGACTATGATGGAATGCAATCGGTAAAATCAGCTCAAGAAGGACAGCAATGGGATCTGATCTGCTCCAGGGTCATGCTAGTCAGTGAGGACAGTATAGCTAGTGAGCACTGTCAAACTCAAACCTTTCTCAGACCAGAGTCGTTTTTCCTGAAGTGGAAAATTTTCACAAAGGACAACACATTTCAACGCTCTTTCTTATTTGAATAGACAACATATTACTATCTCATAGACACCAACACCTTCAGCAGAAATGTAAAGGTTTGTTTTTACAATTAAAGATGTATGAGACTGTGTGTGGCTTCTCCTTTGGGATGTACTGGTCTTTGATGACAAGATCTGTGCCTTCCTGTAAGTCTGATGAGAGTCTAAGCACTATCGTGGACAGGTAGTTTATAAATATTTGAGTGATATTCCTGGCCTTCCTTCCAATTATTGCCTCTGTATGAAAAGGAAATATTAATGCCTACAGTTCTCCTCAGAGACCCCTGAGTAGCTATAGTTCTTCCAGAGAAGTGTGTCTGCCTCTAAAGGGGCATTGTTAAATGCCATTGTTCAATGCAGCCAAGTTCGTGAAGATACTGCTTAGGTCTCTCTTGCTTGCTGACATTAAAGCAGACTAACTTCACCAAAAATTCATTTATTTTTGTTTGTATGTCTAGCCTTTAATGGCTGAGCCATCTCTTTAGATCATGAGCATTATACTTCTGAACCAGGAAGCTTCTCTACTGAACAAATGGCCACACACAAAAGTCCTGAACAAATGAACAATGAGAAGTGACATCAGATGCACTCTGGTGACTCATCTGTTTCCAAATTGCCTATCCAAGAAAGATAGACAGAGCATGTAAGGACAGCCATGTAGCCGACATCATCCATTCTATGTCTGGTGGTTCTTAATTACTTAGAGAGAAAATGCAGCAAATCACTTATTTTACTTCTGATTAGCTAAAAATGCTTACATTTTCTTTTCTGATTTCAGTGTCTAAAAGGATTAATCAAACCCAATCTCAAAGGAGTCAATGACCACCCCAAACATGTTCTTCTTAAATGTCCTCAAAATAAGAAAGTATGCAGTTTTATGCACATGTTTTGAAATATACATAATTCACCTAAATCAGCAGTCATCAATGTGTCAGTCTTGACTCCTTTAGGGTCATATAATATATCCTGTATATCAGATATTTGCATTATGATCCATAGCAGTAGCAAAATTACAGCTAAATAGTTAGCAAAAAAAATAATTTTATGGTTGGAGATCACCACAACTGTCTTGGTCACAGCATTAAGAAGGTTGAGAACCACTTATTTAGATGATTAATTACATTTAGTATTTGCAATATGTTGACTATGTTCAAATGCTGTCTCTGAAAACTGCCTAGGCCGATACTTGGATTGAGCTGTCTGTCTGTCTTGCTTGCTGACAGTAAAGCAGACTAAGCTCACCAAAAACAGACTGGGCCTTATAGTTCATATATTTTTGATTATATATCTAGTCTTTAATAGCTGATCCATCTCCCCAGTTCATGAGCAATGTACTTCTAAACCAATGAGCTCCTCTATTGAACAAATGGCCACACACAAAAGCCCTGAAAGAAATGAACATTGAGAAGCGGCAACAGTTGCACTCTGGCGACTCTCCCTAAAATGAAGCACAGACAACTAAAACATATCAGTTCTAGAAAAGCTAGAATACTTTCCCCTCAGGGACCTCACCCACAAAACTTCAGATTGTGATGGATTGAGTTCTATGCAGAAACAGTGCTCAAACCTTGATCTTTGAGTTTATACATCATCTATCCTCCCCACTATATGAATTCTATTTTTATATCCTCTTTCAATCTCAATCTATATGAATTACTTTCAGGTTTTTTCTCAATGTACCTGGTGATGGATATTTCTGTTTATTTGGTTTTTCCTTATCATTATAATGACTTATGCCACATAAACTATTGCTTATGTCATTCTGTGTATGATACAAACATGCAGTCATGACAAAAATAACACTAACATACAGAGGAATGCACTACAGGTATGCAACTATATATCAAGCCAACATGTTTTTTCTCTTAAAATATCAGCCCTAACCTATGTTAGAAGCCTCAGTATTATGCTTTCCATTATTCTAAGTAAATGCTATGAATCAGTTTGTTCATAGTTGTTGCGTTAACTTTTGCTAGAGAGATATGAAAAAAATGTTTATTAATCTCAGATAGGTTCTAACAATGAACAAAAGAACAGTTTCACCAAAGTCCAACTTGGTGACACCAAAAACTTCATTGAGATTTTTTTGCAGTGCACAGGAGCAGGGCGGTTACCTGTTGGAGCATGAATGATGCTCAAAACAGCTTCATCTAGACCATCATGAATGAGGACCGCATGGGAGTTGTATCAGTGAGTCCTACTTTTAACTCACCTTTTACTCCTTACGTACTCTAGCTTCTCTCAGGATCACTTTCTTCTGGAGACAGAGAATCTACAATAGCTAGATTCTGAGGTGATGATCTCCTGACTCAACCTTCCACTGCCCACTAGGAAGCATCAGTATATTTGTTAAAGTTACAACAGACCTAACTACTGATGTACTATTGTGCTTTGACTGCAGTGGGGACCAGGGCCCAAGTCCAAGATAGCATCATATCATGAGTAAAGGAAAATGAATTTTGTACAATAGCAATGTGTATGGCTGACTATTTTCAGACATACAGGTTTAGTTTTCTCCACAAGTTTATTCCAAGTCCATATATACCTCCACTGCTTTGCTGATAGCTAGGTAGGAATTAGTAACTTTAGATAACATCAAGGATAAACCCTTCCCCCTGCAAAAAAAACCTATCTCTGACCCTGAGTATCAGTGTGACGTGCTGATCTTCTCCAAAGATTGGAATATTACATACTCTTCACTTAAGAGATAATTCTGTAGGACTGTCAGTCTTCAAACCATGCCTTGTGAAGTCTTATACATTTAAAGCCATGCTAAGGAGATAGAAGTAATAATAATCTCCTTGAGGGTGTAGTTGCTTACAGAGCAAACACCACATAGCTCTTGCAAGTCAGTCCACTTTTCTGAGCTACTCAAGAAAGCATAACCTTTGCATTTTCTTCTATGCTTTTCTCAATCTTTTTTCTCTGAAGCTATCTCTATGGCACCTGATTCACCCATTTGACTACCAATAATTAGCATAGTCTTCTCTCTTGTCACTTTCCTCTTCTAGGTAACTGCTAAAATTTACAGCTTGCCTGCCATGCTGTTTTTCTCTGAAATTCTAGTAAAATTGTCTTCAACATTCTTTCCAAGTCCATTAAACTGTTTTATTTACAAGACTAAAAATCAAAGAGAAAATGAAACACTGGTCTTCCTAGTAATACATACCACAGGTGTAACCCCCCAAAATTTTTTCTAATAACATATGGTGCCTGATATGAAGCTCCCAAGCATTCTGGTAATGTGTGGAAACTATGAAGGAATCCTAATGAATATCGCCTGAATACAGAACAGGAAATTTTATTAAGGGGTACTCATAAGCACCCTTTTGGTGTAGGAGGTCCTTCTGAATTTGTGTTGCTTTCATTGGTTAAATAAAGAAACTGCCTTGGCCGTTTGATAGGGCAGAAATCAGGTAGGCAGAGTAGACAGAACGGAATGCTGGGAGAAAGAAGGGAGGCAGAGAGAGCCACCATGAGGCTGCCAGGTCAGACACGCTGAATCTTTTCCGGTAAGCCATGACCTCGTGGTGCTACACAGATTATTAGAAATGGGTTGAATCAAGATGTGAGAGTTAGCCAAGAAGAGGCTAGATATAATGGGCAAGGCAGTAATTTAATTAATACAATTCCTGTGTGATTATTTCTGGTATAAGCTAGCCAGGCGGCCGGGAGCCAGGGGGGCTGGGATGGAAAGCAGGCCCGCGCCTCATTACAATACCCTTTGGTTAATATTCCTTTGCAGGGTTTTCCCCATTTTATCTCTGTCTTGCTTCGAGTCAGTGAGTCCCGTAAATTGACTCTACCTTCGAGGGAGAATATCTGCTCTCTCAAGTCCCTTCTTCTTACAATAAAGTCCTTTTTCCAAACTATTTACCTTCCTACTTTCATATTATGTCTGTGTATGGCCCAGCAAGTGTGTGGTGAGAAGTTATTAACTGGAGCATGGGTGACATCAGTGCCTACGACAGTGAAAATCTGAAGACTTCCTGCTCCACCATCATTACTTCCATTGGCTTCCTTGGGACCAGTGGGGCCCAATGAGTACCTTTCTCATCCATTCTGAAATGACAGTGGGGTGAATTTTGTGCAGATCTTGCACAGATTATGACAAATACATTAAGTTCGTGAATGTAGAAGATGCAGTGTGTTCAGGAGACAAGAAGACATCTTTTTGCACATCTATCCATATTCTGACTCTTACATTCTTCCCAACTCTTCTTCCAGAATGATCTCAGAGCCATCAAGGAGATACAGTAGATGTCCCATTTAATACTGAGGGCCATTGTAACTCTTGATAATTAGCCAGTTTTGTGTTCCTGCATTAACCATTACCGACTGGAATAAGGAGTTTCTCTGATGAATACTGAGTGTAGTACTAATTCATGTAAATAAAGATGAGTGTCTAGGAGCTGAAGAGTTTGCTCAGTACTTAGAACACACACTGCTTTCATAGAAGATTCAAAGTCTTTTTAAATTATTTTTTCATTTATTTTACATACCAACCACAGTTTCCCCTCACTGCTCTTTTTCCCTTCCATCTTCCCCTCCTCTTTTCTACTCATCCTCCATCCACTCCTCAGAAAGGGTAAGGCCTCCTATGGGAGTCAACAAAGCATGGCATATCAAGTTGAAGCAGGACCAAACATTACACCAATTCATCAAGACTGAACAAGGTCTTGGAATAGGTTCCAAAAACCTAGTTCATGCATCCAGAACAGATCCTGGTTCCATGGCTATGGGCCCTACAAACAGACCAAGATACACAACACAACTGTCACTCCATGCAGAGGATGTAGGTCAGTCCCATGCAGCCCCCCTAGTTGTCTGTCTAGAGTCTGTGAGTTCCCATGAACTCTGGTCAGCTGTCTCTATGGATTTCCCCTTCATGATCTTGATCTCCCCACACTCCTCTGCTCAAATAATCTCTCTTCCTTCTCTTCAGTTGGACTCCTATAGCTCAGCTCAGTGCTTGGCTGTGGTTCTCTGCATCTGCTTCCATCAGTTACTGGCTGAAGATTCTATGATAACAATTAGAGTAGTCACTAATCTGATTGAAGGAGATGGCAGGTTCAGGCATTTCTCCACTATTTCTAGGAGTCCTAGTTAGGGTCATCCTTTTGGTTTCCTGGGAGTTTCCCTGGTACCAGGCATTTTCCTGACCCCATAATATCCCTCTCAATCAAGATACCTCTTTCATTGTTCTTCCTCTCCAACCCTCCTCCAAGTCAGCCATTCCAATCCCTCATATTCCCATTCACAAGCCACTCCCCCCAACTCTTCATCCACCCTCAGTTTACACAGGAGATCTCAATTGTTTCTTCTTCATAAGCCAATTCATGCATCTCTCTTATGGTACTCCTTGTTATCTAGATTTTGGGGGCTGTGTATTGAAACCTGGTTATCCTTTGCTTTACATCTAATATGCACTTATGAGTGAGTACATACTGTGTTTCACATTCTGGGTATAGTTTACCTCACTCCAGATGATTTTTTTCTAATTCCATCCATTTGTCTGCAAATTTCATGATGTCATTGATTTTTTTTAACACTGAATAATACTCAGTTGTGTAAATACATCACTTTTTTTAGAGAATTCAAATTCTATTCCCAGTATCCTTGTCAGCCATCTCACAACAGCCTGAAACTTCAGATTCAGGGAATTAAATGCCCATTTCTGGCCTCCACAGGCACCTGCACTCATGTGTAAACACCTAGCCCATACATATAATTAAAAATAAAATGAAGCATTTTTTAAACGTGAGTATTTGGAAGGGAGTTGCACAACATGACCATTTAGCAGAACAACACAAGTAGGTTCTCTCTTGTATCTCTGATCTCTCCACTTGGGCACTTGGCCAGGTCTACAAAAACAGGATTTCTTTCTTTCTTGCGGAGTAGTCTTCAAGTATAATCATAAAATGATTGGTTACCTCCACAATGTTCATTCCATTTTCTTATCAGAAATCACATTCTGTCTAGCATGTTACTATGACAGCTTATAAGATTTTCAGCTTGGTATTACTGTTGGTGATTTTTCTCTCCCATCATCCTGAATAGCACTTTCTGGCAATATGAACACTAGCCAATGTTAAGGGAGTTTCCAGCTCCAGCTTAATTTCTCTGTCCTTTGTCCAAAATATGTGGAGTCTTCAGCAGTGGAGTCTAACCATCAAATTGCGGTCAAAAACCAATGGTAAAAGTCTGTCACTTTGGGATATTCTGGAGCAACTCCTTACAGGGAGGTACCCTACACCTAACACTGAGATTTTCATTGAATTATCATGGCTTCTGGGAGGAGCACTGTTCACACACAGAGAGAACTTGCAATCAAACTCTTCCTTTTTCTTTTAGTATATCTTTTGCAAATTTATAAAATAATAGGCTTATTCCTTGATCATATTTCCTTAACTTGGGTTATTCCTACCTGATGTGGGAGGTGATATAAGCTGGGAATATATTTTATTGCCATTTGGTTAATAAGAAGCTGCTTTCAGCCAATGGCTTAACAGAGTATAGTCAGACTAGAAGAGATATATACAGAATGAGTAGGCAGAGTCAGGGATAAGCCATGTAGCCACCACTGGTAACAAATACCTCCTCCACTAGAGCCCACTGAAATTTTGCTGGTAGGCCATGACCTCATGGTAGTGCACAGATTTAAGGAAATTAATTAGTTTAGGATATAAGAGCTAGTTAGCAATATGTTTCCCAAACAGTATTGCAAATAGTATAGTTTCTGAATGATTATTTTAAGTCAGAGCTGCCAGGAATGAAAGAACAGCCTTCCCCCAAAAATTGGTATGCCAATGTGTGCCAGCTAAATCCACATAAAAACCTGAGAAAGCTTGGAAAGAAAACCTAGACACAAAAGAATGGAGTTAAGCATGGCTTTTTGGTAGTATCATTTTCTCAAGTGGCCTCTGTTTGCTAGAAGCAAGCAGAGGCATGGTTCCTTTAAGAGAGGTCTTCCTAACTCAGAGGCAGCAGAAAAAACAAAACCCCATGGTTTCTAAACGGAGACTTCCTAATCCATGTTGCCACCTTGAACTCTGGATCTTTCAAGACGCTGGGTACTTGAATGGGGTCTGTGGGCAGTGTGCTGCAAGTTACTTGGTGGCATCATGGGACAAATGGTTACTAGAGTTGAGGTGGTGAGCATGACTCTCATCCAGCAGTCTCAGAGGCAATGAATGGACCACTGTCATGTTGGACTGTGTAGAGCAAACAGACGGGGATGAGTTGGTCCTAGCCATGCCCACTTAGCATTTAAAAAAAAAGCACTACTAGTTAGACAATAATTAAAGATACGCATGCAATAAAGACAAATTCAGATGGAAAAGACCTCTAAATAGGTCACAGTGTGTTTAAAAATTGTACAGAGGTAAAGGAGAAAGAAGAAAAAGGGTATAAAGAGTTATAAAAAGAAGTAAGTGGTTTTAAAAATAAAACAAAGTCTTTAAAGAAAAAGAGTACAGACAGTCATAGATTAAAAGGAATAAAGAAAAATAAGCGACATAAAGATCGAAACTCACAGAGAGTCTTGATTATATATATTATTGAGTTTTCTTTGATTTTTTTGACTGTGAAGAAGTTAAGTACAAAGAGACATTTCATTGTAAACTAAACCAACATACATATTTTAAAGGTATTTTGACTTCAAAATTTGGGTCTAAGGATTTGTTGTTTTGGAAAAGAGGTTTTACTTTTATTTCAACAGAAGATATAAACCTGTGGACTCCGTCCAGACTTACGTGGTTTGACAGACCAAGATCCCCGCAAAAGGTTGCCATGAGTACCCCAAAAAATACTAAACCAAAACCAGCAGGAAACAGTTTAAAGAGAACTATGCTGAAATCCCTAAATATTGTTTATAAATATTTCTTTACATTTAAAACAGGATAAGATATAGAGATCAATAGTTTGCATTGGTATGGATCTTAGTTTATTGATACAATCTTAAGATCAACTTTGTTATATATATTTTTATACTCTTGATTAAGGTATATGTTTGTTTAGCTCATTTAAAAATATGATGTATAACTAAGAAATACAGGTTAAATGATAGTCATCTATAATAGTCAAGTTTGTAGTCATGTTAGTTAAATTTTCTAGATAGGTATTCTTAAATCTTTCAGAGATTTTCAGAATATGGCATTTAAAATATTTTAAAAACTGAGGACTTTTCATGACAATGAAACACATCTGCTCCTGGAAACACCAATCTACTTCAAGAGGATGATGGGCATTGAAGAGGCTCCTTGTGGAGTTGGTTAACCATTTGGGCCAGAAACTGCTCTTGCCTGGACTGATTGATGTTATGCTGTATAAATTGAACATGCAGGACCCACAGAAAAGTGACTGCTGAAGTTCCCTAAAGAAAGCAAGACAATCCTTCAGGGTTCTTGCTTCATGAAAGAGTCTGTCAGACATTCTAGAGGACACACAAGAAAGTGACTGACAGTCTACCAATATAAGTGAAATTGTCTTTGAAATTTCGTGCTTCATGGAAAAGTCTGCCAGATATTATGGGATGTAGGCTAAATATGGGTGGCTGCAACGGTACAGAAGAACTTTGGGTGGCTGTCCCGGTAGCAAGATGTTTCTGTCAATTCTAGAGCTTGGGAAGTTGCTTACAATGCACTTCATCTTTACTTAGGTAATATTATATCCTTCTGGAGTATTTGACGGAGTTGAAGAATAGAGTTATAGTTTTCCTTAGTTATGAAAAAAGATAAAGTATATATAAATATTGTAACTATAGTTCTTGCTTGATACTTGTTTTGTTATATGTATTCTTGCTATGTTAAAGTTAAAAACCTTCCTTTTCATTTAGACAGAAAAGGACAGGTGATGTGGGAGGTGATGTATGCTCTGAATATGTTTTATTTCCATTGGTTAATAAAGAAGCTGTTTTCAGCTAATGGTTTAAGAAAGTAAAGCCAGGCTGAAAGAGATACATAGAGAAAGGAGGCAGAGTCAAAGCGAAACCATGAAGCTGCCGGAGGAGAAAGACGCGAGCTGACAGTCAGAACCTCACCAGTAGGCCACGAACCTCATGGTAAAATATAAAATAATAGAAGTGGGTTAATTTAAGATATGAGTTAGCCAGACATATGCTTAAGCTGTTAATCAAACAGTATTGCAATTAATATAGTTTCATCATTATTTCCTGACCACCTACTGCATTTAGGTTAACTTGTTTTTCTAGTATGTTGTTTTTTTTTTTATTTGAGATCTCTCTGATTTTTTTAATGTAAGTACTTAAAACTATAAACTTTCCTTTTAGAACAGTCCTAGCCATGTCTGAGAGATTCTGGTAAGTTGCATTATTATTTTCATTTGATTGTAGATATTTTTAATTTCTTCCTTCATATTTTCAATGGGTCACTGTTCATTAAAATATTATTCAGTCTCTGGTATTTGTTTGTATAGCTGCCTTTTATTCTAATTAGTTTTGCATATTTTCAAAATTATGTGTTGGGTTTATTTGCATTTCATGTGATGATTGAGAGGGCTTTGCTGTATATATGTCCACAGAGTCTCCCTGGCTGTCCTAGAACTCTCTACGAGCACAAGGCTGGCCTGAAGTCACAGAGATACTCCCAAGTGCTGGTATTAAACCATATCTTGTCAATTTGATTTTCTTGTTTTTGGTGTCACACTGTCTGCACAGATTATTGTTAGCTTCTTCCTCCTCTATTAGTCCTATGTGTTTTATGTCTAAGTCATGATTTATGGTTATCTCTCCTCCTCAGGGATCATTGGCCACGGGTTCATGAGGGTGGAGGGAGCAGAAGCAGAGAACATGGTTTCATAGCTGTGGAGATGATAGAGACAGCTCTCTGGGAGATGACTTCACTGCGATAACTCAACTTTATTCCACAGTATATGAAATATATAGGTTTGGTGTCAGTAGCTGGGGAATTACCTAATTTTCACTAAAAAGAAAGCTCTTATCATAAGGTGTTGTATGATGTGGAAGTAGGGACCTATAGCAAAGCTTCTAGTACAAGTCTTAGTTACCATATGTGCAGTAGGGTGAAAGCTTCTAAAAAAGGACCTATCTCAAGGGTCATACTAGTGATAAATCAGCAGCTAGTCTAAGCGAGATTTCAGACAGGTTAGTTCTCTGGGCCTAGAGACATTCTCCAGATAGAGACAGGTAGAGAGCTAGAAGTCTTGCTGAGGAAGAAGTCACTCATGTTGTCAAGCTTGGAAAGAGTTGCTAGGCCATGACTGCAAACTCTGAACAGCAAGGCCTCCCAACAAATATAGATCTATCCCCAGCTCTCTCTTTTTAACCCATTCTTCTCATGAAATTAATTATAAAATGTATTCTTAAGAATAAGATCTTCCTCTTCCTTTTTGCATTATTTCCATTTAAGTTTATTCTGCAGTGTTTGCTTAGCTGTCATTATTGCAATAACTTGTGCTTGTCTTGAAATGTTACTTTTTAATTAATATTAAGAGATTAACTAAAGTTAACATTAATATTAAAGTTAATTTTCCAGTTATAAAAACATTGACTTGCTTATGTCCAGAAGTGGAACACACTATCCCACGCTTTCCTGGATCTTAGTGTGACTGCAAGTTCTGATGTTATTTTTATTCCTCTGCTTCTATATATGAGTTTATATTTTACTACGGCTTTTTATATTGTTTGTTTGATTTGTATTATTTACATCTTGATCATAACGCCATGTAGAGGTTCTCTCTCATACACACTCCTATAGGAAGGGGTGAAAACCTCCTACAGTTGTCATGATGCAAAAGTAAAATAGCTGACCTCTGATTTTGCTTATTAAAGAGTGAGTCTGATTTATATCAGAACACAGTCCAAGAATAGAATTGTGTGAGAATTCTGAGTGCTTGAGAAAAATCTAAAAAAATAAATAAAAACAAACAAAACAAAAATAAGACAATCATCTTGTGATCTCATTTCATTTTCTTCAAAACAGAGAACTGTTCTCGGATGTGTATCTGTGCTCTTCCTAGTGTAGGAGATGATAGGAGTGCGTCTGCTTTGGCTGTTGCCGTTCCTATGCCTCCATGGAAAAGCTTGTTTTTGCCACAGTTGGCTTGTCCTTGTGATTGAACACCTTATTATATGATTTTTCTTAATCTTCAGAGTATAAATTGCCTGATGCTCTGAATAAAGCTGCCTATTGCCTGAGACATTAATCCACCTCATTTTTAGGCCCTGCTCTTCCAGGTTCATGCTACCAATTAGAGTGGTAAATAATTTGTACAGAAAGAGTTCTGAATTCTCCTCTGATTTTGTCTCTCAAATTTCAACCTCTTCATTTTTTGAATTATATGACAAATAGAAATGGGGAAGTTTTGTTTTAATATTTATATGAGTATTACAAAGGAGGAAATTATTGCTTTTCTCCTATTAACTCAGAACAGCACACTACAGCCAACAATCAGACTTTGTTCCTCAATACCTACATGTTGTTTTCAACATTTTCATGAAGAAGAGTAGGTTTTCATTTCCCATTGTTCCCCAGGAATGATCTGAATTCTAGCCCACACTTCTTACATCTTACATAATCACACATACTATTCCAGAGTCAGAGACATGAGTGGCTCACCAAGGGAAAAATTGGGAGCAAGGTACATTGAAGCTATGCATTGTGCTGAGAAGGGAGAAGTTAATTACAATGGAAGTCCAAAGCAGAGTAAGATCGATTACAACATCGTTCTTAAAGGTCAGCTAATTCTGAACGTGTTGAGTACACAGTATGTAAGGAGAAGAAATATACAGTTTTAAATATCCTAAAGCACCCTGCTACCTTGATTACAGCTTGGGTTAAAGTTTGATTTGTAAAGGCAAGCTTCAGTATTTTTTTTGTTTTGTTTTGTTTTGTTTTTTCCAGAGTTTAAGACTTTTAATTTGTCCTAAAGTTACTGAAGCAAAAAAAAAAAAGCTAAACATTCTTTTACAACCCCCAATGCAAAAAAAACAAAAAGAAAAGAAAAAAAGACTGTAGGAAAAAAAAAACTCTTGAAATGTCCTTAAAAGGCTCTGTCATTTTTAACAGATAACAGTGTAAAACCCCAGAGTTTCTTTAAAATGAATCGGGAAAGACTGGGATGGAAGGAATTATTCAAACTTCCTCTTCTTTCCTTGTGGCTTGAAGTCTCACCCTCCTCCTCCTCCTCCTCTGCCACCTGGAAAGCCTCCTCGAACTTCAAAGCCTCCCTGGCCTCTGCCGCCAAATTCCCCTTCCTCCTCTGCCACCGCCTTGGCCTCTGAAACCTCCTCTGCCTCCACCTCGGCCACCAAAGCCACCCTCACCCTAAGGTTTGGCCCAGTCCAAAGTAACTTTGTTCCCATCAATTTCTCCATCTTCCATGGCCTCCTTGGCAGCTTTGGCATCTTCCTCATTATTGAAGTCTACAAAACCAAACCCTTTAGAGGAACCTGTGTCCCGATCGGTGACTATTCTCTCACGAACAGAGCCCTCAAATGAGTCTTTTAAGGTCTCCTCAGTGGTGTCTTCAGAGAGACCTTTGACAGAGTCTTGTATGGCTGACTTCATGCATTAGCTGATCCCCTGGGTCCTTGTAACTCCAGCCTGATTGTTCTGCCCTCAATTTCCATTTTATTACAGGAGCTTAAAGCTTCTTTAGCATCTTCAAATGAAGCAAATTCTATAAATGCATACCTACCGTTTAGATTTGCCTTGCTGGTTCTGGGGCACTTTGATAAAACTTGCTTTCTCAAATACCTCCTGAAGAGTTCCTTCTGTTGCGCTGTAGGAAAGGTTACTTAAAACCAACGTTTTTGATTCACCACTCCGAGTGCTATTCTTTCCAGGTCTTTCTTGCCTCTGTTGTCCTTTCTCCCCAGTGTAGTAGAAATAGACTGTCCATCAATTTCTGCCCCCTGCTTCTCTTCAAGGTTTTTCTGTGCATCAGCTTCAGACTTAAATTCAATGTAAGCAATCTCTTTACACCTCCCATCCTGGCTAACCAATCTGATCTCCACAGCATCTTCAAAAACTTCTTTTAAATCATCCTCAGTGGTGCTGAATGAAAGGTTTTTGGCTAAAAGTGTTCTTGCAGCTCGAACTTTCTTACTATCTCTTCCTTTTAGTTTTTCTAGTTTAATTTCATTGCCAAACACTTTTAAACCAGTGAGTTCCAAGGCCTTTTCTTGGTCTTCAGCAGACTCAAAGTCCACATAGCCAAATTTCCTATTTGCACCAGTTCTGACATCCATAACAGCAAGATCATTTTTAGCAAAAAGTTCACTGATGGCATCTTTTAATTCTGCAACAGACTAGTTTGGATTAAGGTTTCCAATGAAGAGACTGTAAGGTGTTGTTGATTCTGAGCCTTCCACTGCTTTCTGTTTCTTGGCTTCAGGGACTTCTTTTTGCTTGGTCATTTCCTTCTTCCTTTTTCCAGGTGCTACTTTAACAGGCTCTTCCTCCTCTTCTTCATCTTCTTCCTCCTCTTCATCATCAACCTCATCATTTTCATCATCCTCTTCTTCAGCCATAGCCTTGGTTTTCACAGGAACAACTTTTGCAGGAGCTTTCTTTCCTTTAGCGGGTGTGATCTCCATAGCTTCTTCCTCAGAGTCATCTTCTTCTTCATCGTCATCTTTGTCATCATCTTCCTCGTCTTCATCCTCTGAGGCAGGAGCAGCATCAGCTACTTTTGCTGGCTTCACTCCTTTCACTACTGGTGGTTCAAATTCATCCTCTTCCTCATCATCTTCATCCTCATCACTGTCGTCTTCTTCATCATCATCATCTTCTTCATCTTCATCACTCTCTTCCTTCTTGGCATTCTTACCATTCTTAGCGCCCTTGGCTGGAGTGACAGCTCCCTTTTTACCAGAGGCTGCTACCAATGCTTTTCCTTGTGCGGTTCCCTTCTTACCAGGTGTTGCAACTGCTTTGGCTGGTGTAACTGCCTTCTTGGCTGGTGTGGCTGCTGCCTTTTTACCTGGGGTAACAGCAGCTTTCTTAGCTGGTGTGGGAACTGCAACCTTTTTTGTTTGTGAAACAACTACCTTCTTTGCTGGAGTTGTAGCTTTCTTGCCTTTTTTCTGAGGGATGACAACCTCCTCTTCTCCACTGCTGTCATCTTCTTCATCTTCTGACATTTCTTCATCCTCACTATCTTCTTCCACTTCCTTTGGGGGAGGAGCCATATTCTTGGATTCACCATGGATTTTGTCGGCCTTTGCGAGCTTCACCATGGTGGTGGATGATGGCGGCAGCGCATGCAGCGAAGTGAGCAGCTCAGAAGAGCTAGGGAGAACCTATGGGAACTCGACTGCAGCGGCGGGCACTGAAGACACGGGAGCACGTACGAGTGACTGCCAGCTACAGCTAGCATCTGAGGCAAAAGACCCAAACAGTGTTTTTTAAAGAAATGATTCTCTCATGTACAACAAATACAATAATTTGACAGTAGTCCCACCGCTAATTTGGAATAGAACATACATGCGTAGTTTACTGGTGTTTTTGAGGTATTAGGAGAGAGTAACATTAAAGTACTAATTAGGAATGCTTGAGTGTATAGGTTTTTTGGAGTTAAGAATGTCAATAATTAAGTGTTGAAATGGTAGACCAAAAAAGGAAAGGAGAAAACAAAACAGGGGAATAAATTATTAAATTATTAATGAGGAAGAAAGCACAGAGGTTAAAGACAGGAGAAACAATAAAGAAAATAGTGTGGACTAGGTACAGAAAATGAAAAGTAAAATGATAAGTTTTTTTTCAGACAAAATGCAAACTAAAACAAAACAATTGAACAAGCACAGAAGTACACACAACAGCAATAAAGCAATTAAAAGCTAAAAAGGGAATAAAGGATTTGGCAAGTTGGCTTAGCAAGTAAAAGTACTTACTTCCAAGCCTTGAAACCTGAGTTAGATACCTGGGATGTGCGTGGTAGGAGAGAGTTGGCTGCAATATTCTTTGACTTTCCCAATCAAGAACATGTGTGCATGGCCCTAACACACACACACACACACACACACACACAGATGCATGTACACACACTCAAGCATGCATGCACACACACAGAGACTCGCACACAGAGACACATGTGCACATGACTCCCCTCACATTCAATATAATAAGTAAAAAGAAATAAGAGATAAAATGATAGAAGACTGTATAATCTCACTGAGTTTAGTTTGGATGAATGTGGCTTCTCCCTCTCACTCAATTTTTTGTTATTGTTATTCTGTTAGTTTTTTGTTTTGCTTTGTTTTAATAGCCATTTCTGCAGCTCTTTAGGAGGGTGACTAACTTCAGTAATTCAAGCTACTTCCTGCTGCTAGAGATTTCTGCGTAGGAATCCACTCTTTATTAGAATTTTACGGTATGAATTTTGCCTTATTGCCAATTACAATTGGGAATAGTTCAGTCACATGTTGCTGTGTTTATGGGGTGGGGTTGGCATTCTGGTTTAGGTCCTGAAGCTCTGTGTCTCAGGTTCACCTACTTAGATTTACCTTTGTTCCTGGGAGACCTTTTGCCAACTTCAGCATTACACTGTCCCCTTTAGGTGACAGTGGAAGGGATGGTGCTTTCTCAATCAATTAACTCCCTGGTTCTGTGGGAAAATTCTCTGCACCTGTGCAGCTCTGTCTGCTCCAGCTGCCCTCTGTGCACTGTTTAACCTTGCCTGACCTTCTAGAGGAGCAGATAACACCCCTGTCCGCTGACTCCAGCTCAGCAGGAGGAATGTGGTGAGACTGGACACAGGCTAGGCTGCTTCATTACAGAGAAAATCTCATAGGAGTTTATTTTTCTTCAGCTTTCTCATATAAGAGTTGGGTCTATTATACCAGGCTTTTTCTTTTTTGGCCATGAATCACCTCGCAAATCATGACACAGAGACTTATTGTTAGTGCTCGGCCTTGCTTAGTTCTTTACTTGTTGGCCCTTACAACTTAACCTGTTTCTCTTCACCTACATTTTGCCTTGGGTGTCAGAGGCCGTGGAAATACACAGCATATGGCAATTGATGATTTAGATGTCAACCCACTAGAGAAGTGACTCTGATGGAAGTTAATCCTGTCCAGATAAGGCCTGCAGGACCATCAACTCTGCAAAGCATTGCTCATTTTTGCTAAAGTAGCTTGCTGTCTTCCCAATACCTTTCATGTGATGTGTATATGTAACCTCATAATCTCATAATAATCTCAATCTTATGGGCACATATACCTGTGGGGGGTCAGCATCTATAGCTGTTCTCAGCTCTTCTCATGCCACCCCACTCCCTAAACTTCTCCAGCCCATGGGTTTTGCTTCTCTTTCACCAGTTTATACTTCCTATATAATCCTGTCATTACAGCCATGAGCTCTTTCTGCTCCTCTCTTGGTCTTCTCGGATCCCCCTCTTACCTGCTACTCTCTCTTCTCTTCCTCTCTTACTCTCCCTTTCCCCTTCTTTCATGCCCTGGTTCAGTCTGCTGGTCATGTTTAGTCCATGAACTCTCCCTAATATCTATAATAAAAACTTCTTCAACAACTCTTTAGAGCGGTCACATTCTCATTTCATTCATCTGGTTCCAACACCAAGGAGGGGCACATATAAGGCCCCTTATAAGGGGCTCAACATTTTCTAACCAAATCAGCTGCTGATGTGATCCTACTAAGATATGTATGGATCAATTGCTTTTGCTGGATTCTGCCACCCACCAAATTTGACTCTAAATTCTAGAATCACCTCCTCAGCCACTTCTCTTCATCTGCTCTATTAATATCTCCTTGTCTCCTCTATAAGTGTCTCCCTGGCTCCTGGGACCTGTTAAACTTCCTGAGCAACCACTCTCTGTCTCCTTGGCTCCAGAAACTGGCTACACACACTAGGGCACCCATCATGTGGGCATCTCTCAACTAAAACACTTATCTTTCTCCCTCTATTGGAACTCTCCCTTTTCCCAAAAGACCCTCCCAGTTCCACTCAGGATGTTTTCTCCTCCACCTGCTCTCACTCACTTGTCTTTCCTCTTCTACTAGGTCATTGTCACCATGAAACTGGATGCTTTGTCTGCTATTACTTACTATCGAAGACACACCACCAGTGTGCCTAGAATCTCCTTTCACCCTACTCGATCCTGATCATGTGGAAAGGGATGTCTCTCCTTTGTGATTTGGGATATTTCTCACTGACAACTCTCTTGGTGCACTGGGAGAGGCTCTGGCTTGAAATTCTTGTCACCACAATGCTTAACCTCCTCTGCTGCCTTAGTTCCCAGGGCTATCATGAGCTTCCTTGCTTCCCCCTAGAACCTGCAGGGCTGCAGATTCTCTCTTACATCCTGGGCCTCTATGATACTGAAATCTTCCCTCAGGGGGAATTACTGCTCGAGACCCTTTCCTTGCTTCCTCCAACTAGGAACTACCTGTTTTGTCTCTCTTTCTACCTTTCTGAGCCTATATGACCCTTTCTTTTTTACTCTTTGTTCTTGGCCTTGGCTTTGTATTCCTTGTCCTTTCTGGGACTATATGACCCTTTCTTTTTTACTCCTTGTACTTGTGTTCCTACAAATGACTTGGTTTCAATATAGCTCAATCAATTGCCAAAAATGGCACACGTATTTTCAAATTCTCTCTATGTTAATGACTTCTACAACTACAAAAACAAATGCCCCCAATCTCTTATACCTAAATTTTCTCTGCTCCACACTTATAAAAGTCTCTCATCTCTAAGGTTTGTGCACTTCCCACTCTTTTTTATTGCTTAATAAATAATACCATTCAAAATTTCCACTTCCTCCCCTCCTCCCATTTCCCTCCCACTTCCCCAATCACCCTCCTTGCTCCCCCTCCAGTCCTAGAGAGGGCAGGGTACCCTGCCCTGTGGGAAGTCGAAGGCCCTCTCCCTTCCAACCAGGCCTAAGAAAGTGTGCATCCAAACAGACTAGGATCCCAAAAATTCAGTACATGCAGTAGAATCAAATCCCAGTCCCATTATCCTTGGCTACTCAATCAGCCCACATTGTCAGCCACATTCAGAGAGTCCAGTTTGATCACATGCTCGTTCAGTCCCAGTCCAGCTGGATTTGGTGAGCTCCCATTAGATCAGGCACACTGTCTCAGTGGGTGGACAAACCCCTCACGGTCCTGACTTCCTTGTTCATCTTCTCCCTCCTTCTGCTCTTCAACCGGACCTTGGGAGCTTCTATGTGAGTCTCTGTCTCTATCTCCATCCATTGCCGGAAGAAGGTTCTATGGTGATATTCAAGATATTCATCAGTGTGACTATGGGACAAGGCCAGTTCAGTCACCCTCTCCTTTACTGCCCAAGGACCTAGCTGGGGACATCCCCGTGGACACCTGGGAACCACTCTAGAGCCAAGTCTCTTGCCAACCTTAAAATGGCTCCCTTAATTAAGATATCTTCTTCCCTGCTCCCATATCCTTCCTCCATCTCAACCATCCCACTCCCCCAAGCTCTCCCCAATCCTTCCCTTCTCCCTTCTCTCTCTCTTTCCCCCTACCCCACCCCACCCCATCCCCACCTCCATGCTCCCAACATTTATCCAGTGATCTTGTCTGCTTCCAATTTCCAAGAGGATCTATATATGATTTTCTTTGAGTTCACCTTATTATTTAGCCTCTCTAGGATCATGAACTATAAGCTCAATGTCCTTTGTTTATGGCTAGGGTCCACTAATGAGTGAGTACATACCATATTCATCTTTTGGAGTCAGGGTTACCTCACTCAGGATAGTGTTTTCTATTTCCATCCATTTGCATGCAAAACTCAAGATGCCATTGTTTTTTACCACTGAGTAGTACACTAATGTGTAGATGTGCCACACATTCATTATCCATTCTTCCATTGAGGGGCATCTAGGTTGTTTCCAGGTTCTGGCTATTACAAATAATGCTGCTATGAACATAGTTGAACAAATTCTTTTGTAGTATGATTGGGCATATCTTGGGTATATTCCCAAGAGTGGTATTGCTGGATCTTGAGGTAGGTTGACTCCCAATTTCCTGAGAAACCGCCACACTGATTTCCAAAGTGGTTGCACAAGTTTGCATTCCCACCAGCAATGGATGAGTGTTCCCCTTACTCCACATCCTCTTCAGCATAGGTTATCATTGGTGTTTTTGATTTTAGCCATTCTGACAGGTGTAAGATGGTATCTCAAAGTTGTTTTGATTTGCATTTCCCTGATCTCTAAGGAAGTTGAACGTAACCTTAAGTATCTTTTGGCCATTTGAATTTCTTCTGTTGAGAATTCTCTGTTCAGTTCAGTACCCCATTTTTAATTGGGTTATTTAGAATTTTAATGTCTAGTTTCTTGAGTTCTTTGTATATTTTGGAGATCAGACCTTTGTCTGATGTGGAGTTGGTGAAGATGTTCTCCAATTCAGTAGGTTGCCTTTTTGTCTTAATGACAGTGTCCTTTGCTTTACAGAAGCTTCTCAGTTTCAGGAGGTCCCATTTATTCATTGTTGCTCTTTTTATCTGTGCTACTGGGGTTATATGTAGGAAGTGGTCTCCTGTGCCCATGTGTTGCAGGCTACCTCCCACTTTCTCTTCTATCAGGTTCAGTGTAGTCAGATTTGTATTGAGGTCTTTAATCCATTTGGACTTGAGTTTTGTGCATGGTGATAGATATAGATCTATTTTTATTCTTCTACAGGTTGTCATCCAGTTATGCCAGCACCATTTGTTAAAGATGCTTTCTTTCTTCCATTGTATAATTTTAGCTCCTTTGTCAAAAATCAGGTGTTCATAGGTTTGTGGATTAAGATCCGGGTCTTCGATTTGATTCCTTTGGTCAACGTCTCTGTTTTATGCCAATACAAAGCTCTTTTCATTACTGTAGCTCTGTAATAGAGTTTGAAGTCAGGGATGGTAATGCCTCCGGAAGTACCTTTATTGTATAGGATTGTTTTGGCTATCCTGGGTTTTTTGTTTTTCCATATAAAGTTTATTATTGTTCTCTCAAGGTCTGTGAAGAATTTTGTTAGGATTTTGATGGGGATTGCATTGAATCTATAGATTGCTTTTGGTAGAATTGCCATTTTTACTATATTGATCCTAGCAATCCAAGAGCATGGGAGATTCTTCCATTTTCTGGTGTCCTCTTCAATTTCTTTCTTCAAAGCCTTAAACTCTTGTCAAATAGATCTTTCATTTCTTTGGTTAGTGTTGCCCCAAGATACTTTATGCTATTCGTGGCTATTGTGAAAGGTGATGTTTCTCTGATTTCCTTCTCTGCTTCTTTATCCTTTGTGTATAGGAGGGCTACTGATTTTTTTGAGTTGATTTTGTATCCTGCCACTTCACTGAAGGTATTTATCAGCTGTAGAAGTTCTTTGGTAGAGTTCTTGGGGTCACTTATGTACACTATCATATCATCTGCAAATAACGAAACTTTGACCTTTTCCTTTCCAATTTGAATCCACTTGATCTTATGTTGTCTTATTGCCATTGCTAGAACTTCAAGCACTGTATTGAAGAGATTTGGATAGAGTGGACAGCCTTGTCTTGTTCCTGATTTTAGTGGAATGGCTTTGAGTTTCTCTCCATTTAATTTGATGTTAGCTGTCAGCTTGCTGTATATTGCTTTTATTATATTTAGGTATGACCCTTGTATCCCTAATCTCTCCAAGACCTTGATCATAAAGGGGTGTTGAATTTTGTCAAATGCTTTTTCAGTATCTAATGAAATGATCATATGGGTTTTTTTTCAGTTTATTTATAATGCTCTAGAAAAAAAAAAAAAAGAAGCAGACTCACCCAGGAGGAGTAGAACACGTCCCACTCTTAAAAATCTTTTATCACTACAATTTCTTATAACTCTGCTCTCACAAAATCTTTTAAGACCATTGTGTAAACCCTTTAACTCAGGGTTTGTAGATTCAATGGATGTGGTTCAAAGATCTGTAAAATCTGTAACAAAAAGTTAACTTAAAACTTATAACTGAAGGCTGATAGTTAAAATTACCTGTATACTTAGGTAATGTTAATTTACCACAGCATATTTTACATGTGATTCAGTTTTTGTTTAGATTGTAACTTATATTCAACTCCTGTTTAGGAAAATAGATATTTATAAATAGAAACCATATAGCTTACCTCCATCTTGGCTGATGACCATGTGGCTGGCAGCTATATTTACTAAGGTTACAAAATGTGCATGCTATATAAATTTACCACAGTCATAAATTAAGATGACCATGATCACATGGTCCACCTAAACCAACTAAAGTAACAATTATAAAACTTCTTAGTTCTTGTCATTTGCTCTATGTGGGAAAGACATACAAAGAACCCATCAGAGGCCATTAAGATGTGGAAATATATAGACTATGGGTGAGATGGGGGGTAGAATGGTTTATGTTCTTTGATAGGGGCAGATTAAAGACACAAAGGTGGTGAGGATGCAGGAGGCCTGCTTGCCACCCAGGGCCATGTTGAAGTCTAATCTTCAGCTGCTGCCAAGATCCATGTCTGGATCCTTGACCTGGTATCAGCTGTGGTCTGTGGTAACATCCATTGTCTATGTTAACACAGGAGTCCATAGGAAACATGCATTAAAGTATAAGTGATCAAGTCTATCCTTATGTATAAGGGTTGCTGTTATTCATTAATGAATAAAGCTGCTTTGGCCAATGGAAGGGCAAAATATAGTCAGACTGGAAAAGAGAGAAAGGAGGGAGAGAGAGTGCTGGTGGAATCAGGGAGATGTCATGTAGCTGCTGAAGGAGAAAGATACTTTTAGAACCTTACTTGTAGGCCACAACCTCATGGTGATATGCAGATTAATAGAAACAACTTATTATATAAGAGCTATGTAGAAATACACCTGAGCTGTTGGCCAGTGTTGTAATTAGTATAGTTTCTGTGTGATTATTTGGGTCTGAGTGGGCAGGAACAAAAGAGCAGTCTCTGTCTATATAATGGCACCCACCATCTGGGGCATGGTTCCACATCAGTCCACAAAAGACTGTTAAAGAGCTTAAGAAAAAGAAGAGGTCTTCTAGACCCACATAAACATGAGCCAAGTACAGCTTCTTGGTAGCCACATTGTTCTGTTGTTTTTTGTTTTGTTTTGCTTAGATAGCTTTTATTTGCTTACAAGCTGAGGTGGGATTCCTTTAAGAGAAAGTTTCCTAACTCAGTGTTAGCAGCAAAAACTGTGCAGCTCCTTTAAGAGCTGGCTTCCTGATTTGTAAGGGCAGCACAAATGGCTCTGGCATTTTTGGGAAGTCCTGTAATAGAACATTTAAATGGGGTTTGTGAGTAGAGTGCTACAAGTTGCTTAATGGCGACACAGACACATTTCATCCCTGGAGCTGGATCAGTGAGCTTGGCTAACAGAGCTGGTGGTGAACATATCTCTGCCATGGTGGACTGGGCAGAGCTAAAAGGCAAAGCAGCCTTAGTCCTAGACATAAAGATTAGCATTTTAAGGAGTGCTCCTGGTCAGAAAAGGATTGCATATATGCAATAAAGACAAATTCAGACAAAAAAAACTCTAAATGGGGCAAGGTGTTGGATAAATGTACATGGGCTTAAGAGAAAGAGAAGAAAGAGTATAGACAGTCATTGGTTGAAGGGGTAAAAATAATAAAAGAAATATTAAAAAGTAATAGAGTAAAAAAGTTATGTAAAGATGGAAAATGCACAGAGAGTCTGGATTATGAATATTATTGTGTTTTCTTTGAAATTTTTGATTGCAGAGAATCATTTGATTCTGGGAGCTGCTAAGCCAAACCAATGTAAAGGTATCTTGACTTCAAAATTTGAGTCTACAGATATGTTAGAAAAGAGGTTCTGCCTTTGTTTAAACAGAAGATAAGAACCAATGGGTTCCATCCAGGATAATGTGGTTTGATAGAACAAGACCCACCTCACCAAAAGGTCTCCATGAATTCTAAAATACTTTGCTCAACAAACAGCAGGAAGCAGTTTGGAGAAAACTGTACCCAAATTCCCAAAATAATTGTTTATAAATGTTTATTTTCATTTTAACAGGGCTGATTATAAATGTTTGATGGTTATAGTCGATTTCTAAAAAATAATAAGGGTGATATGATATAGAAATGAATACTTTACATTGGTATTAATTTTGGTTTATTGATACAAATTTAAGGTCAATTTTATTATGTGTATATTTCTACCCTTGTTTAAGGTATTATTAATTTTTATGGAGCTCATTTAAAATGTAGTGTATAACTTAAAATTAATGATAGTCATTTATAATAGTCATAATTGCAGTCATGTTGGTTAGGTTTTCTAGATATACAGAGATATATTTCAGTTAGATTATCTATAACACTTCAAAGACCTATAGAATATGTCATTTAAAATGTTTTAAGAACTTAGAATTTTCTCAACAGTGAGATATGTCTGCTCATGGCAGAACCAATTACTTCAAAAGAAAGATGGGCATCAAAGATTCTCCTTCTGGAATTTTCTAGCCTTTCATGCAAGAAACTGCTCTTGCCTGGACTACTTGATGGTATGCTATATGAACTGGACATACAGAACCCAAAAAAATGACTGCTGAACTTGACTAAATGTGAGACAAGACAGTCCTTCAGGTTTTTGCTTTGTGAGTCTGCCAGACATTCTGTAGGACACAGAACAAAGTGGCCAATAAACTGCCAATGTAGGTGAAATAGTCTTTCAAATTTCCTGCTTCTTAGAAAAGTCTGCCAGATACTTTGGGCCTGTAGGCTGAAGATGGATGCCCCTATGTTACTAAAAATCTTTGCATGACTGTACAGGCAGTGAGATGTCTCTTTCAATTCTAGAGTTTTGGAAGTTGCATATAATGTACTTCCTGTTTACTTAGGTAATATTATGTCCTTCTGGGGTCTTTGAAGAGTTGGAGACAGATGGTTAGAGTTTTCTTTAATAATGATAAAAGATAAATTAGACATGAATGAGACTTTCCAGATACAAATAGACTAAGTATTGTGATTGTGATTTTTGCTTGATACCTGTTTTGTTATATGTAATTTTACTATGTTAAAATTAAAACCTTACTTTATATTTAGAGAGAAAAGAGGAGATGATATGGGATGTCTTCTGTATATGTGTTGCTTCCATTGGTTAATGAATAAAGCTGCTTTGGACTATGGCAAGGCAGAATATAACCAGGCTGGAAGAGATAGAGAGAGAGAGTAGACAGAATCAGGGAGATGCTATGTAACTGCTGAAGGAGAAAGATGACACCAGAAACTTACTGGTAGGCCACAACCTCATGGTTATAGAGAGATTAATAGAAATAATTTAAAATATAAGAGCTAGGTAGATATATGCCTAAGATATTGGCCAAGCAGTGTTGTAATAATATAGTTTCTCTGTGATTATTCATGTATGGGAGGCTAGAAATGCAAGAGTAGTCTCCACTTATATATAAGGGCTATGCTGAGCTGGGAATTCTCCTCACTGGCATGGGGAGAGTGGCCTTCCTGCTAGAGAGCTGATCCCACGCCTAGCTGGACCTTGGAAATAATCTGCAACTATGACCCCTCACACACACACACACACACAGGAAATCTGGCCCTGCCCCTAAGAAGATAGTTGCCCTTTATCTGAGGGAGGTAGTCCCTGTGGCCTGTACAGAACTACTCGGCTACCACCCAGGTACATATCCAGAGCTTTGACTGGGCACACCCCAACATCTACCCCATTTGTAACCTGATGGACTGGTTCTGTGGAACCATAGCTACAGGATTTTTATGGTCAGATGCAACTGCAAGATATCAGAGAAAAGTTCCAGTGAGGATTCAGTATTGATGGTGTAACAGAAATCAGAGGCTGTAAACTTGACCAACAGTACATTACATAATGAATTCTTGCAAATAAAGTTGTTTGAACTCACCCAGAAGAACTAGAGAGAAGGAAACAATCAAATTGAGAGCTAAAAACAACACAATAGAAACAAAGAATCATGAGACAAGGAATTGACTCTTCAAGAAAATCAACAAAATAGACAAACTTTTATCCAAACTAACCAAAAGGCAGAGAGAGAATATCCAAATTAACAAAATCAGAAATCAAAAGGGAGACATAACAACAGATATGGAGGAAATCCAGAGAATCATTAGGTCATATTTCAAAAACCTGTACTCTACAAAATTGGAAAACTTAAAGGAGTTGGACAACTTTCTGGATAAATATCACTTACCAAAATTAAGTCAAGACCAGATAAGTAAATTAAATAGACATAACTGCTAAAGAAATAGGAAACAGTCATCAGAAGTCTCCCAAACAAAAAAAGCCCAGGACCAGATGGTTTCAGCTCAGAATTCTATAAGATTTTCAAAGAAGAACTAATACCAATACTCCTCAAGATGTTCCACATGATAAAAACAGAAGGAACATTGTCAAACTCTTTTCATGAGGCTACAGTTACCCTGACAACCAATACACATAAAGACATTACTAAGAAAGAGAATTACAGATCAGTCTCCCTCATGAACATTGATGCAAAAGTAATCAATAAAATATTGGCAAATCAAATACAGGAATACTTCAGAAAAATCATCCGCCATGATCAATTAGCTTCATCCCAGAGATGCAGGGATGGTTCAACATAAAAATCTGTCAGTGTAATCCACAATATAAACAAATTAAAAAATAAAACAAGATGATCATCTCATTAGATGTTGTAAAAGCTTTCGACAAAACACAACATCCCTTCATGATACAGGTCTTGGAGAGAGCAGGGATACAAGAAACATATCTAAACATAATAAAGGGAATATACAGCAAGTCAACAGCCAACATAAAGCGAAATGGAGAGAAACAGCAATCTCACTGAAATCAGGAACAAGACATTGTTGTCCACTCTCTCCATATCTATTCAATTTAGTTCTTGAGGTTCTAGCTACAGCAATAAGACAATAAAGGGAAATCAAGGGGATACAAATTGAAAAAGAAGACATCAAAGTCTCACTATTTGCTGGTGATATGATAATTTACATAAGCAACCTCAAGAATTCTACCAAGGAACTTCTATAATTCATAAATACTTTCTATAATGTAGCAGCACAAGATCAACTCAAAAAGAAAATCAGTCGCCCTCCTTTACACAGATGATAAATGGGCTTAGAAAGAAATCAGAGACACATCACCCTTCACAATAGCCACAATCGCCTTTAATCCCAGCACTCGGGAGGCAGAGGCAGGCGGATCTCTGTGAGTTCGAGACCAGCCTGGTCTACAAGAGCTAGTTCCAAGACAGGCTCCAAAGCCACAGAGAAACCCTGTCTTGAAAAACAAAAAAAAACAAACAAACAAAAAAAAAAAACCAAACAAACACAATAGCCACAAAAAGCATAAAATATCTCAGAGTAATTCTAACCAAACAAGTGGAAGACCTGTATGACAATCACTTTAAGTCTTTGAAGAAAGAGGAAGTATTCTTTTGTATGAGTTAGCATCTTTTGGCTATATGTATGCCTAAAATTAGTATAGCTGGATCTTATGGTAGATTGATTCCCAGTTTTCTGAGAAACTGTCATACTGATTTCCAAAGTGGTTGCACGGTTTGCATTCCCACCAGCATTGGAGGGGTTTTCCGCTTAATCCATATCCTCTCCAGCATGAGCTGTCACTTGTGTTTTGTTCTCTTCCATTCAGAGAAATGTAAGGTGGAATCTCATAGTCATTTCTCTGATGGCTAAGAATGTTGAACATTTCTTTAAGTGTTTCTCAGCCACTTGAGATTCCTCTGGTAAGAATTCTCCATTAGATCTGTACTTCATTTCTTAATTGGATTATTTAGTTTGTTGATATCTAGTTTCTTGGGTTCTTTATATATTTTGGAAATTGGCCCTCTGTCAAATGTGGGGTCAGTGAAGATCTTCTCCCATTCTGTTTTGATCTTAGTGTCTGCACTATTGGTGTCCTGTTCAGGAAGTTTTCTCATATGCCAATGTGTTCAAAGCTATTTCCAACTTTCTCTTCTATCAGGTTCAGTGTATCTAGATTTAGGTTATTGTCTTTTATCCACTTGGGCTCGAATTTTCTGCAAAGAGATAAATATGGATTTATTTGCATTCTTTCACATGCTGACATCTAATTATGCCAGTGCCACTTGTTGAAAATGCTTTCTTTTCTTTGTTGTATTTGTCTGAAATCAGGTGTCCATAGGTCTGCAGATTTACATCTGTGTCTTTGATTCATTTCCATTGATCCACCTATCTGTTTTATGACAATACCATGCAGGTTTTATTACTATAGGCCTGTTATAGAGCTTGAAATCAATGATGGTGATACCTCTGGAAGTTATTTATTTTACAGGATTTTTTAAGCTATTTTTAAGCACTGTTTTAAGATCAAGATTTCTATCCTGAGGCCTTGAACTTGATTAACAACACATTACACAATGAACATTTGCAAGTAAAGCTGTTTAGATAAAAGATTATATTGCATGAAACACATCAGCTCCCCAATATCACCAAGATAAACAGAGAAGTGGGAAAGACAGTGGAGCAAAGTGGCCTTTTTGTCTGCTTATTGTGTTTTGGTTTTTGTTTGTTTGCTATGGTTTTGTTTTGTTTTGGGTTTTTTGTTTTTTCCATTTGTTTTTAACTAATATTCTTAGTTGTAATTTTTATTTCCATTTTATTGTCACATTATTTTTATTTCTTTCTAATTTTCCTTTGGGGGTACTACAAGGGTGAAGAGCAGATCTGCAGGGACTGGGAGATGAGTGGAATTGGGGTGCATGATGTGAAATTACCAAAGAATCAATGTAAATTATGTTAAATCAAACAACTTTCTTAGTCCTACTGAGCCCTCTGCTCATCATTGTATCTCCTTTTAGACAAAGGAGGCAACAGCCGGTCCACAAAATAATTTGGATTAGGATGGATTTTTGTTTGGTGATAAATTCCTAAAGTTCTAAAGATACACACTCAGGTTAACAGAAACTGACTTAGAGATGTATGCCTAACCTCTTATGTATTTATTAATCCTCAACACCATACTTCTAGAACACTTTAGATAAAGAGAAACATGTTCAGTAAATAAGGTATATTTGATAATTAAGATTTATAAATTGTGGGGGTATCCCTACAATTATTACTACACAATATCTACCACTTATTATGTGATAAGCATGGGACACTTCCTCAAATTTTCCCAAAAACCACATCTAACATATACTATTTCTTACTCCATTGACATATAAAATAAGTTATGGACATGATTTAGTAACTTGATTGAGATCATCCATTGATGAATGGTGAACTTCATATTTTCAGTACAGATACACTAATACCAGACTTTGAAATTACTATGTGGTCACATCTTTCCCTGAATTAATTTAACATCATAGGATGTGAAAAATAGTAGATTGTTCTTGTGCCCCTAAGTCTCTCAGTCTTTTAATTTATCTGACTTCAACTTTTTAACTTTTACAAGAACTACAACCTCAGGATTTCTTAAACACCTAAAGTAATCCTTTAAAAACTAAGTTATTTGCCGTTGGAATTCTTTAAACAGCATTTTGCTCTTTCAAGGACTGTATTTGGGGGAAAGGAATTTACTTAATGGGGGAAAAAAGAATAATTTCTGAGTTTTTTATACTACATAATCAAGAACATTCTTTGATGTTATGAAATTTACATCTGAAAAACTTAACAAACAAAATATATATTTGCACTATTAAAATGGAATTATAAATCACCTCATATATTCATCTTCTGCTGAAATAGTCTTACTTAACTAAGATTTTTCTTATGTAAACTCACTTTTTCCTTAATATAAGAAATAGTTATTATTTTATCTTGTGTTTGTGTGTGTGCATGCGTACACACATATTCATATATATGTCTGTCACGGAGGGAGTAAGGACACAGGACAACTTGTGGGAAGCAGCTCACTCTTCTCATGTCACCAGGCTTGGAAGCAAGTGACTTACCTGGTGAATCATCTTGCTTGCCCAATTTAACTAATTCTTTAAAAGTATGAATAATGTTTTCAGAGTACAAACATTATGTCTTATTCCTTTAACAATCATCCCACATAGATATTGAGCTTTTATTACACAATAAACATTGTACAACTGATATTAAAACAAAATTTAGTTATGTCAACCTCATACTCATAAATCCAGTTCTACTGGCCACTACCTTGCACATTTCAAAACACTAAACTTTATGCAAAATATATAACATGCTCAGTTCTTTTTGCATAACGCATTTGAAGGTTTTGCTGCTGTTTTACATTTAGTTGATAAAAATGGATTAGCTTCCCTTTCTTTCCCAGGAAAGGTCACATATTCTCATACTACTAAATTATGAAAATGATAAAGTCTATTGAAAAACACATTAAAAAATAAAATATCAGAAACCACAGGGCAAAAACATTTGTTACTATACTTCTGGAGAACTGAATGAAGTGTCAGGCACCTTCTGAAATACATCAAGCACATGATTAGCTCTGGATTGAACATCAAGTCATGTCTGTCTTTGTACCAGTTGATAAATGGATAATAGTACTTCATTGATAATTGTTTAAAATTCACTGCTAAACAGGAGAACACTGTCAGGGAAAATTAGTGTGAGGCTTAACAAAACAATACACGTTCTCATAGCGTCAAACAGAAACAGTGAGTATAAATCAGTTGCACAGTATCAGGATGTCACAAGAAAACAGACACCTGCCAGTCCTGATTTTTCTGAATGCATCATTATCAGCAAAACACAAAATTGAATGTCACAATGTATCTCATAAAGTTTTCTTTCAATACCTCTTCTATACTTAAGATAAACTAAACTGATGGTTTCAGGACAGGCAATCAAAAATAAACATCTAACTTGGAACTTTGGGCTGAATTTTTGGGTATATTTTAATGTTTCAATTCCCCATCTCTAAGAAAGACTATTTTCATGAGAAAAGTGGGAAACATTAAACATAAAAAACTGGGCTTGAAACTGAGCTCCAACAGTCCTGAATTGCATCATCCTGAGCTATTTCCTTATATTGTTCAATTTTGGTAGACTTTTCTCAATTTCTAAACAGAAGAATGTACCAACCCAGTTGGTTGAAAGAAAATATCTATAAAGTTGAATCTGTAAGTCTTGCCAGTTAATGATATGAATAAAAACAAAATTATCTATACTTCTCAAATTCCAGCGTCTTTAACAAGTATTTATATTTTCAGAAGTTCCTATGGTCAGAATGAGTCCAAGTGTTCATCTGATTGTGACGCTCAGTTAGTACAGTGCTCATCTAGTAAACAGGGAGCTCTGGTTTCTGTCCCCAAGGCCATATTAAACCAGTTATGATGGTACCTGCCTGTAACTCAGGCTCTAATTTTAAAGAAATTTAAAACCTCCAAGAACTGTAGCCAGTTAGGAGAGTATACATTCAAAATACAATTATATACTAAACCAGGAATAAAAAACATATTATGCATTTCAATAAATATAATTCATAATAGGACCCTTCAAATGGCATGCTTCCATAAAAAGTTAGCAAAATTTGGACAAACTCTATACTGGAAAACTATAAACACTGTTGGAAACAATACTAAAATAGCTAAATTTGGAGAGATTCAAAACTTACTGTTTGGAATATCGACACTGGTAAAATGTCAAATATTATATGTGCATTTATAGATTTATTAGATCCTCAACCAAAGGTCAATAAGCTATTTTATAAATATCAGGAAAAATATTATATGGGAATATAGAATAGGCAACAGTGTACACAAAAAAGAACTTGAAAATATTCAGAAATAAGAATTATTCTAAACCTACAATAAAATAAATATCATAAGGTTCCAAAATACAGTGATACTAGTTAAAAACAAACAAACCATTAGACACAATATAGAGTCCAAAATTTCAACTGATTGTTGAAAAAGTGAAAAATTTTAAAATTTATTGAAAATAGGTTTTTTTCTCACATAGTATATCCTAAGTATAATTTTCGCTTCTTCTTGTCCTCCCACTTGCTTCCCAACCTTCCTTTTAAAAGGAACTACTTCCTTTCTGTCTCATTTGAAAACAAACTGGATTCTAAGGGATAATAGTAAAATATAATGTGATACATTGCAATAAGATAAAACAGAAACTAAAATATTAGAACTGGACAAAAAGAAAAAGCCCAAGAGAAAGCAAAAGAAAAAGATCCACTTATTTACACTCAAGAATCCCATAAACGCACCAAATCTAAAGATATATATATATATGCAAAGAAAACCTAAGCTAAAAAGATAGAAGGAAAGATAAAACATACATCAAACAAAATTTAAAAATAAGAGAACTCCAGTACTCTGGCCAAAGACACATGCTCTACTGGGAACCATGCTGATACTAGAAGCCCCCAGAGTCTGCCCAGTTGTTCCTACACCACCCCCTCCCATCAGCCCCATATCCTAGCATACAACTCTAGCAGAAGACCTCTTCTCTCCCTGAGGCCAAGTCTGTTACCCCAAACCAGAGAGGGCACACATATTCACAGAATACAGAGGGAAATCCCAAATCATTCCCCCTTTTCTGTGAAGCAGGATATTTCGTGTCCTGCTTGTCTAATTAGGACAGCGTCCTATCAGCAGTTGAGACAGAGGCATTTTCTTGCCAAGTGGCTTGTTTTTGCCACAAAGAAAGTAAACTCAATGTGGAGTTTCTTTGATGCCCATTATCTTCTTTGAAGTAGATTGGTATTCCCCTCTGTATGCTCTGTATGCTGTATGATGTGGGATTTCCCTCTGTATACTGTATATATGTTTCTTGCATCCATTCGCTTAACTAAAGGTATTTATCAGTTCTAGAAGTTCCCTGGTAGAATATTTGGAGTCACTTATGTATAGTATTATATCATCTGCAAATAATGTTACTTTGACTTCTTCCTTTCCAAATTGTATCCCCTTAATCTCCCTTCATTGACTTATTGCTCTCACTAGAACTTAACATATTATATTGAACAGATATGAAGAGGGTAGACAGTCATATCTTGTTCCTGGTTTGAGTGGAATTGCTTTGAGTTTCTCTTCATATAATATGTTGATATAAGCTTCTGTAAACTGCCTTTATTAGGTATGTCCCTTGTATCTCTGATATTTCTAAGACTTTTCTGATGAAGGGTGTTAGACTTTGTTAAAGGCCTTTTCATCACCTAATCATAGGTTTCTATATCAATTTGTTTATATGGTATATTAGATTGACTGATTTTCATTTGTTGAATCATATCTGCATCTCTGGGATGTACCCTACTGGATTATGGTGAATGAATTTATATGTGTTCTTGGATTCTGTTTGCATGTATTTTGTTGAGTATTTTTGCATCAATATTCATGAGGGAAATACTCATTAGATCTATATTCACGAGGTCTATAATTCTCTTTCTTAGTTGAATCTTGTGTGGTTTGGGTATCAGGGTGATTGTGGTCTCATAAAAAGAATTTGGCAATGTTCTTTCTCTTTTTATTTTGTGGAATAATTTGAAGAATATTAATATTAGTTATTCTTTGAAAGTCTGGTAAAATTCTGTTGTAAAATATTCTGGAATTGTGATATTGGGAAGAGGGTTGGGAGATTTTAGTGACTAATTATATTTCCTTAGAAATAGAAGGTCTATTTGAATTGTTTATCTGATCGTAATTTAACTTTGCTAAGTGTCATTTATCAAGAAAATTGTCTCTTTCTTTTATATTTTCAAATTTTGTGGAGTATAGGTTTTTGGAGTATGGCATAATGATTGCTTGGATTTCCTCAAAGTCTGTTTTTATGTCCCCCTTTTCATTCCTGATTTTTGTTAATTTGGATAGTTTCTCTCTGCATTTTAGCTTGTTTGGATAAGTGTTTGCCTGTCTAATTAATTTTCTCAGAGAACCAGTTCTATGCTTCATTGATTCTTTGTATTGGCCTCTTTGTTTCTATTTTATTGTTTTCATTCCTAAGTTTATTTCTTGTTGTATAGTACTCTTGTTTGTGTTTGCTTCTTTTCTAGAGCTTTCAGGTATGCTGTTAAGTTGCTAGTATAAGATCTCCCTAATTTCTTTATGAAGGCACTTAGTGCTATGAAATTTTCTCTTATTGTTGCTTTCATTGTGTCCCATAAGTTTGGGTTATGTTGTGCATTCATTTTCATTAAATTTTAGGAAGTTTTTAATTTCTTTATTTTTCTGCCTTGACCCATTGGTAACTCAGTAGAAACTTGTTCAGTTTCTATGAGTTTGTTTCTGTTGTTGTTGAAATCCAGCTTTAATCCATGTTGGTTTGATAGGATTCAAATATTTCAATTTTTTTGTATCTATTGAGACTTGCTTTGTGACCTAGCATGTGTTCAGTTGTGCAGAAGGTCCCATAAGGTGCTGAGAGGAAGTATATTCTTTTGTGTTTGAATGAAATGTTCTGTAGATACCTGTTAGATATATTTGAGTCATAACATCTGTTAATTCCATTTGTAACATGAGGGGCCTGCTTGGTTTCTGTCCTCCCACCAGGTCCCACAGTCATTGGGTCCCAAAGAAAATCACGCAGAGAGTCTACATTAGGTTATAAACTGATTGGCCCATTAGCTCAGGCTTCTTATTAGCTCTTGTAGCTTTTATTAACCCATTATCCTTATCTATGTTAGCCACATGGCTCAGTACCTTTCTCAGCGGGGCAGGTCACATCCTGCTTCTTCGGTGGTCCAGGCAGGTCTGCCAAGGGAGCTTCCTGCTTCCCAGAATTCTCCTGGTCTAATAGCCCCACCTCTACTTCCTGTCTGGTTGACCCACCTATACATCCTGGCTAATGGCCAATCAGCGTTTATTTAAATCATGATTGACAGAATGCAGACAATTCTCCCGCACCATCCATTGTTTCTGTTTAGTTTTTCTCTGAACAGAACAATGCTAGTGCATGCCCTAAGATTAACAAACAATATATGAAACCTCATGAAGCTGAAAAATTATGTAAGGGAATCATAGTCAGACAAAGCAGCAGCCTATAGAATGCCAAGAGATCTTCACCGATCCCACATCTGACAGATGGCTGATCTCAAGAAACTAGACATCAATAAAACAAGTTAATCCTATCTACAAATGAGGTACAGATCTAAACAGAGAATTATCAACAGAAAAAAATCTCAAATTCCCAAGAAGCACTTAAAAAATGTTCCATACCCTTAGTGATCAGAGGAATACAAATCAAAATGTCTCTGAAATTTAATCTTACACCTGTCAGATGGCTAGCAATGAAAACACAAGTGACACCTCATGCTGGTGAGAATGTGGAGCAAGGTGGGCATTCTTCCTTGTTGGGGGGGAGTGTAAACTTGTAGAGTCACTTTGGAAATCAATATAGTGGTTTCTCAGAAAAGCTTACCTCAAGATCCATCTACCTATAATATTCTTGCGCATATACCCAAAGGACACTCCATCCTACCACAAGGACACTTGTTCAGCTATGTTCATAGCAGCTTTATTTGTTATAGCCAGAACCTGGAAACAACCTAGATACCCCTCACCCAAGGAATGGATAAAGAAAATGTGGTACATTTACACAATGTAAATTTAATGACACCATTAAATTTGAAGGAAAATGAATGGAACTAGAAAAAAATCATCCCGAGTGAGGTAACCTAGACCTAGGAAGACAAACATGGCATGACCTTATTCATAAGTGGATTTTAACTGTAAAGGAAAACTATGCTACAATCCACATACCCAGAGAGCTAGGTAACAAGGAGGGCCAAGAGGGGATGCATGGGTCTCCCTCAGAGGGGGATCCCCTGGGTTAACTGGAGGTGGGTGGTGATGGGAACTTAAGGTGTCAGGTTGGGGATGGGTCGAGGGGGAGAGGACTTATAAAGATAACTGGAAAGGGAAGGTTTGGGGGGTTCAGGAAGACAACTGTTACAAGGGACACTCAGAGAAATCTACAAAGATGACCCCAACTAAGACTCCTAGGCATAATGGATATATACATAGCCTGAACTGGTCATCTCCTGTGATAAGGTTTGTGACTACTCCAATTGTCATCAAAGAGCCTTCACTCAGTAACTGATAAAAACAGATACAGAGATGCAGAGCCAAACATTAATCTGAGATCATGAAATCCTACTGAAGAGAAGGAGGAAGGATTATAGGAGCCATAGGGGTCAAGGATGTGACAAAGAAAACTCACAGAAATAAATAAGCTGACCCATAGGAACTAAACCATCAACCAGAGAGCCTACATGGGACAAAGTTAAGTTCTTTACATATATGTGACAGCTATGTAGCTTGGCCTATTTGTGGGGCTCCTAACACTGGGATCAGGGGCTGTCCATAATGCTTTGATTGGCTCTTAGGAACCTATGATTGGCTGGATTGCCTTGCCCCACATAAATGCAAGAAGAGTTAGTATTACTGCAACTTGATATGCCATGCTTTGTTGATACCCATGAGATGCCCATGCCTTTCTGAAAAGAAACAGAGGAGGAGTAGATTGAGTGTAGGGATGGATGAAAGGTTGGGGAAGGAATAGGAAAAGAGGAGGAAGGGTATAATGCAAGTAGGATATAAAAAAATTTATAAATTATATAAAAATATCTAAAAATGAGAAAGAAAGAAAATGTAGTTCATTTAAACAATGCAGTATTACTAAGCTGTTAAAAAACAATGACACCATGAAGTTTACAGGTCAAAGGTTGGAACGAGAAAAATCATCCTGAGTGAAATAACACAGACCCAGAAAGACAAATATGGTATAAACTCACTTATAAGTGAACATTAGTTACAAATTAAAGGATATCCAAGCTACAATCCACATTCCCATAGAAGCTAAGTAACAAGGAGGTCTCAAAGTGGGGTTGCATGAATCTCCCTAGGAAGGGGAAATAGAATAGAAATTACAGGAATCTCTGATGTTGACCCTACCTAAGACTCCTATTAATGAGGGATAAGAAGCGTGAACTGACCACTGCTCATAGCTAGGCAAAGCTTTTAGTAGAGGTCTTGAAACAACAACCTAGCCACAAAGCCTTCAATGTACAATTTGTCCTGTCTACAAGATATGCTCGGTTATAGGTGGTACAGAAATTGTGGAAGTGGCCTACCAATGATGGGTCCAGCATGGGACCCATACCATGAGAGGGAGCCCACCCATGAAACTGCTTGGAGGGCCAGAACCCAAAAGCTGGACACCCTAGAAACCTACAATAGAACTAAACATAACTGGCAAAAAAAATGTCAATGAATGGTTCCTAACGATATTCTGTTATACTCATAGATTAGTGCATAGCCCAGTTGTCACTGGAGAAAGTCTTCAGAAAAGGAGTGGAAGAATTGTCAGAGTCAGAGGGATCAAGGACACCATAAGAAAACCCACAGAATCAACTAACCTGGGCTCATAGAGACTTATAGATACAAAATTGACAACCAGGGAGCCTGAATGGACCTGATATAGACCCTCTGCATATATGTCACAGTTGTATATCTTGGTCCTCCTGTGGGACTCCTAACAGTGGGAGCAGGCACTGTCTCTGAAATTTTTGTCTGTTTTGTCTGTTTTTGGGATGATTTTTCTCATAGTGGGTTGCCTCGTCCAGTCTTAATATGAGGGGAATTGCCTAGTCTTAATGGCAGTTTGATATGTCATGTTTGGTTGGTTATTCATAGGAGACTAACAAGGAAACAAAGATAAAGAAAATTCTATATAGACATAGAAAATATCTAATTCAAGCCAAATCAAGAAGGTGGCAAAATTTGGTTAGGAAATGTTAAAAATTAATCCAAGAATTCCCCCTATTAGTTGTACTAGGGTAGACAGGAAAACATTAGGGAAGCCTACGAGAGATGGTATTTAGCAGAGTGGAAATGACTTTACTGATTATCAGCTTCAGAGTCTAGAAAATGTTTAGGAAATCTGTAGCACATTTTAGTGTCTGCTGCCCCTATTTAAAAATGAGTACTTAAGTCTGAATACTTTGGAAAGAAGAAATGTTTATTTTGGGGGAAAAACATCAAGCATTTGGAAGCACCATTAATTCACCTCCCAAGGAAAAGCTCCTTTGCTGGGTCACATTGTAGAATGAATGCAGTGTCATGGAGAAACCAAATGTGACCAAAAAGGTTAATGACATGCTAGACAGAAAATCATAGAACTACTCTATGGTTAGAGTTTTTCTTTTATAACTCACTCTTGGAGGAATAGTAGAGTCCCATGAGAACTACCTATATCCTTTCTGAGGGCAGTAATACCAAGGACCTCTCCACCTTCCGCTGATGTCATCTCTTATCATTCAGCACCTCTCAATATTATGTAGAAAGCAAGCTTCCAAACAAACTACTACCAATCAACAGAGAAATGGGACGCATTGGGTATTTATTTTTTAATAAGCATATCTATACCAACTTAATTTGAGAGTGACATGAAGATAGCTTGCTTGCATTTCATAACAGATCAGAAGATACCACAAACTTTGTAAAGTATGATGGTGAATCTATTTCCTGACTTGGCAAGCAAAGAAAGAAAAATCAGGAGTACATGTTCATGTCAGCTACATTGTGTGCTGAAGCCTTGCCTACATGAGATCCTTTGTCTAAAGACAATCCCAATGTGTGTGTGTGTGTGTGTGTGTGTGTGTGTGTGTGTGTGTGTGCTATGTACTTAAAATGGAGAGAGTTTTGATGATTGATGAGCTAAAGTAGTGCAAGGAATTTGAAGAAATCATTTATACGTAGAAATATTTTGAGGAAGAGTTCCAATATAATACTTGGGATTAGTCCTTAGAAGTAAACCATAAAACCACTTGAACAAGCAATCATCTCTCCTCTACGCAATAAACCATCATGTGTAGGTTTCTAACAAGGTATGCTGCTGCCACTCATAAGCAGGCTTAGGAGTTGCCTAGCAAGTAAGAAATTAAATACGCTTTGCATAGTGCACATCTCAAATTAAACAGTGCATTGTCCCTGTAGATAGCAATGTTGCCATAGAAATATACAGTTGAAGAAATATACTTCTCAACAATAATGAAGCAGGCAGACTTTTATTTAAAATTGTTCTGATATGGAAATAATAACATGCCTTTCAAAAACCTCCTTTAAGTCTCTCTTTGGTTCCTTCCCAACTACAGCACACCTGTGGAGTTATTAAAACTTAGATTTACTTGTCAAATCCTGACATGCATTGTATACTCTTAACAGGGAATTGAAGCGTCATGTAAAGATAGCAATGTTATCAAAGACCTTGAGTTTGAAAGTGATCATGAATTCTAAGGGGGGTTCCCAAGAAATCTTTCTCTGTTCTGTCAAGCCAGGGCTGGGATAGCAAGAATGGGACTTGGTGTTTTGTCAGTCATCCATCTATCTACACAGTTACAAAGGACTGTCGACCAGAAGGAGCAAATAAAATGAATTGGCAAGCTACCAAAGGAAAAAGTGTGTGCCCACTTCCAGGCTATAAAATGCCCAAAAGAACAGGTTGTTTTTTTCTCTGACACTGAAGGAGTAGAAACCACAGGACACAGGAATTCTACTCAGTGTGAGTGATTATCAAGCAAATTTGCTCTCCCAAAGTTTAGATTTTTCTTTCTTTTTAAGGATACCTGTCATGTCACGTAGCTAAGACGAACCTTGAACTCCTGATCCTCCTGCCTCCGCTTTCCAAGGTCTAAGATGACAGAATGTGCCACTATAGCCATCTTTCCAAAGTTCATTTCCCAAGTGGATGTTTCTAACGTATGTGTAATACTCAATAATTAGAAGCAAGAAGCATAGAGAACTCACTTATTAAAAATGCAAATAACCAACAAGCTTATGCAACTGGCATTTTAGAAAAATGCTAATGGCCTGAAGCAAGTTAACTTGACACTTCAAGGATGTGGAAGAAAATGGCCTGCACACAGCTCTCAAGTAAAGATATGTCTATACATTAATTAACAAAGACTCAAAGATTATCAAGGTCAGCTGCTGCTGCTGTCATTACAGGTGGTGGATGAGGTGCAGAAAGGAATAGAAATGACATGGAAAGCAGAGAGAAAGGCCATACGAATGCCTGCTGCAGCCATCATTAAGATGAGCAGGTAAGAGAAGCTACAGAACCATTATCGTGTCTTAAATAGGAAATGCCCAGTTGTATTGAGCCCTATGGTCATCAGCCGGTCCCCTGATGATGGTGATGTTTTTGGAAGTTCTGAGGTCTAGGCAGAGGAAGGAGATAAGTTAAAGCATTACTTGGGGTTAGGTAGCTTTTCCCGGTCCCTTCATGCCTCATTCCCTCTGTTTCTTGTACACCATGGAGTGAACCCCTTCCAATATGAAGCTTTGCCTCATCATGGTCTGAAAATCAATGAGGTCAAAGACCATGGACAGAAATCTCTGAAAACTGAAGATATAATAAAGCTTCTCTCAACCATTCCTGTCAGGTGTTTCATCATAGTGATGAGAAAAGTAACTAATACGGCAATAAATCTCACTAGAGCTTTGATGGAGCGAGGGCAAGCTCTAGAGATGGGAGGATAATATGATTGTCATTCCATGCCTCCTGGAATCTTAGAGGGGACAGTGATTCCATGCTTGCATAGAAGCTGTCACACAGTAAATGCTCTAAACATCTAAGATTATATCTGATTCATCTCTGCAGGTGACCCTACATATCTGCACTTGACCATGAATACAGATGACAAAAATGTATAATATGAACTTCGGACTGAGGCTTTAAACATTGAGTCAGCAGCAACTTTGCCATCCTACAGAGTCACTTGACCTACCAACATTAGCTTTCTTATGAGTAAAATTGGGTTAATCGTAGATGCTCAGAGTCTCAATTAGAGATAAGGCATGGAAAACACCCAGGAAAGTATGCCACAAATAATAATCTGTCAAACAACAGTAGCTAGAAATGCACAGATTATTTAAATCAAATTACTTTTCAAATCTTCGCTATAAAATCATTTCCTCCTTATGTGAGTGAAACTGATAAAAAAAAAGTAACAGATAGATGTTCTCTTATACCAATTTATCCTATAAAATGTCAGGTACTGAGTCAGGTGGTGGTGGCCCCATGCCTTTAGCCCCAGCACTGGGGAGGTAGAGACAGACAGATCTCTGTGAGTTTGAAGTCAGATCTACAAGAGCTAGTTCCAGTATAGGCTCCAAAGCTACAAAGAAACCCTGTCTTGAAAAAGAAAAAGAAAAAAAAGTCAGGTACTAAATATTTCAGGCCTCTCACTCAGTTTATACATGTGAACTCTGACAGACATAGTGCAAAGTAGGCATGATGTTGTTTTAATAAAACTATAGGCTACATTGCTTCAATGGGTTTTAGGTTGCCAAAATGAAGCTTTCAGTGTTATTCAAATATAACATTTGTTCACAAAAACCTTTGCGTTGTAAGACTCAATCCTGACATCCTGTCCCCTTGTTTTACTCCAATATTATTTTCTGACCGTTTTGACATGACATCCCTGAAGAGTAAAGCCAAAATCTTTGTAGAACGTCCAGAAACTTGTTTTTCTTTGCCTTCTGTTATCAAAATACTGTACTTCAGAGGCTGTGAAGTATGTGTTTTTAAGAGACTTCCAGAAACATGGCATAGTCTCTTCTAATCTGATTCAGTTATTTGTGTAGCTTACTAGCTGTTACACTAACTTTTCATCTTTTCAATGTGGTATTTTCTTATTTCTCTTAAGATAAAGAATCACTTTTTCCCTTTTCTACACATTATTGTTTGGAAGTACAACTGTAAATCTGGACCCCTCAAAAGTAAGGGGTCTAAACTCTATGTCTTAGGAAGAAAACTATCAAAGAATGTGTGAATGGGTATGTGCTGTAACTTCCGCATCCATCAGTATTTTGTGGAGATGATGTCAAATACACTTTTGTTCTTTCCTATTCCTTTGCAGTGGTTTTCACAAGCAGCTATTCCTACCAATAATAACTGCTACAGTGATTTCCAAGAGTCATTCTCTATTTCTAGCCTGCACACTTATTGACTGATGTTCTTCAAGGAAAACTTGTCATTAATGCCACATTGTTCCTTTAATACAATTGTTGATATATGCCAGTATGCACTTAAGACATGTCTTTTTACTCCTTGGTTATCATAAGCATTGCCATTGTTTGTTTTAAACTTCAGTTTTGGAACTCTGACTCCTCTGTGCCCTTTCAACATGGCTGCAGAATACTTTAATGTGACCTCTTCCTACCTTTTATTATTACAGTTGACCTAATTTAGCTTAATAATTTTGTTCATTTTAATTTCAAGCACTTGTTAGTTAGTGTTAGTTAGAACACACTCCAGGGTCATTTTCACTTTCATACCCCAAATCTAGAATCTGCCATTTTCTCAAAGAACCATATTCATTTTACTGAAGAATCAGGAGAGCAAACTCTTGAGTGCTGCCTGTGATGTTGCCAATGGGGTTTTGGGTTGCTAGACCCTCTCAGAGAATTTAGAGCTCAGAAATCTTAGAGTCTAGGAATTTAACTATTTTCATCTGACTAAACACAGTTAAATTGACCAAATAAAATATATCACAGTTCAAACTGAATTTCAAGTAAATATTAGTTATTTTCACATGTATGTGTCTCCACTATTGCTGTGAATCCAAATGTGAACCTTTAGATGTGAGTATATAATCTGGAGTGACTGCAGATAATAGGAATTTATGAAGAGGACTATGGAGGGAAGAGGGAAGAAGAAGTTCCAGAGAGGAGAATAGCAGGACATTGGCCCTATGGAAGGTGAAATATGGAAAACGGGAGGGGGAATTACCTGGGAAGGGGGAAAGGTTTCAACACAGAAGGAAAGGGAGAGAGGAGGGACAAATCACTCTAACAGTCTTTATAGGAGTTATAGGGAATCGTACTATTTGGGTTTACTTATATTTACAAATATTACGTAAAGTTGTACCATATGATGAGATAATGCCTTCCCTAAAATCATAAATTAATAAACAAAACACCCAGTGCCAATCAATTTTCAACTTGTTCCTTGTGGGAGCCCAAGATTAAGTCCCAAAGAATATAAACCACTCCTGTGTACCTTGCTTACCTATCAGGAATTGAAGGTAAGACCCTATTTCTGAAGACACACATGACAGATCATCTGAAGGGATGGAGCCGGAACCAACCTGGAAGTCTTCTTAAGAAGAAAGAGTCCTGCAAGCTGATCCCTGCTGTGGGACAATGGTCTTGTACCCTGTCACTTACATTGTATTGTTTTAATAAAATGTTGATTGGCCAGTAGCCAGGTAGGAAGTATAGGTGGGGTGACCAGAACAAGAGAATTCTGGGAAAAGGAAAGAACCAGTCTGCAGGAGTCACAAAGAAAGAAAGACACAGGGGAAGGAAGATGAGAATGTCTCACCGATAAAAGGTACCAAGTCATGTGGCTGACACAGACAAGAATTATGGGCTAATATAAGTTATAAGAGTTAATAAAAAGCCCAAGCTAATAGGCCAACCAGTTTATAATTAATTTAGTCCTCCGTGTATTTCTTTGGGACTGAATGGCTGTGGGACTGGGTGGGACAGAACCCTCTGTAAACAGAATGGTGCCAATGTGGACAACTAAATCCACTTAAAACCTGAGAGAGTGTGGAAAGGAATTCTAGAAACAAACAGAGTTAAGCATGACTTCTTGGTAGCAGTATTTTCACAGGTGGGCTCTGTTTGCTAAAGACAAGCACATCTCATTTAAGAGAGGCTTCCTGATTCAGCTTTAGCTGCAAAAACCTTGAAGTTCTTTTAAGAGGTTCCACCACTAAACACTTAAATGGTGTTGATGGATAGCCAATAGCATGCATTTTGGTGGTGGCAGGGACCTTGAAACTCCATAGAGTCGTGGCAATAAACATGGCTCCAGCCAGTACCTATGACTCGACTAGACTCTCAGAAAGCTAATAACTGGGGTGGATCCAGCTGTCAAAACCATGGCTTTAATCCTAACCATATTGCTTAGCAAATTAAAGACTCATGTGAAAAAAAAAAGAGATATATAGTAAAGATAGATTCAGATGAAGAAAACCTCTAAATGGTTTACAGTGTGTTTAAGAATATATATAGTTTTGTGAGAGAAAAGAAAAAGGATGACGTCCTTAAAGTAAAAAGAAAGAGAGTAGTTGGGTATGGTGGCACACACCTTTTATCCCAATACTTGGAAGGCAGAGACAGGCAGATCTTTGTGAGTTCAAAATGTGGTGGCACATACATTTAATCCCAACACTTGGAAGGCAGAGACAGGCAGATCTCTGTGAGTTCAAGGACACCCTGATCTACAGAGTGAGTGCCAGGAGAGGCAAAGATACACTGAGAAACCTAGTCTCAAAAAAACAAAAAATAAAAATAAAAGAAATAGAGTTTAAATTAAAGCCACATAAAGATGGAAACTACACAGAGAGTCTGGATACTGTGTGTTATTATGCTGTTTTTGAATTGTTTGACTGCTGAGAAAGGAGTAACTGCTGCTAAAAACATTTGATTATAAATGCTGCCGGATTACTCCAACATAAATATTTTGAAAATGACTTGATTTTAAAATTCAAGTCAAAAGATATGTTACTTTGGAGAAGGGGTTTTGCTTTTGTTTCCACAGGAAATGAGAGGCTGTAGATTCATTCCAGATTAAGAAAAATAAGGTTTGATCAAGGAAGATCCTCTGAGAAATCTCCGATAGGAGCATATGGCCCAGATGTCTAAATTCTACATCCAGAACAGTTTAAGACTGCTGGTTGAGATGATCAAGCCTCATAGAATATTCCAATCAGGATTTGACCATAATTCAAAATTTTCTTTAGGTCCCTGTAAGATTATCACCACCTTCAATCAGCATGAAGTAGCCTGGAAATACTACACCCACATTCCCCCAAAAAATGGACTATGGATGTTTTTCTTTGTTTAGAATATTGGTTACAAGTTGTTCTTGAAAATGGGCAGGAAGAAAGCTAAACAAAGGAGATTAGATTCAGAGTTCTTGTTTTGAATAAAAAAGGGGGAAGTTCTGTGGGACAATGGTCTTGTACCCTGTTGCTTATATTGTACTGTTTTAATAAAATGTTGATTGGCCAGTAGCCAGTCAGGAAGTATAGGAGGGGCAACCAGGCAGGAAGTAGAGACAGGACAACTAGAAGAGGAGAATTCTGGGAAAAGGAAAGAGTCAGTCTGCAGTCATCACAGAGGAAGCCAGATGCAGAAGAAGCAAGATTAGAAAGTCTCACTGATAAAAGATACCAAGCCCTGTGGCTAACAAAGACAAGAATTATGAACTAATATAAGTTATAAGAGTTAATAAAAAGTCTAAGCTAATAGGCCAACCAGTTTATAATTAATTTAGACCTATGTGTGTTTCTTTGGGACTGAACGGCTGTGGGATTGGGCAGGACAGAAACCTCTATCAATAGATCTCCTTACCAGAAAGATTCATGAAAGCTGCCAAGGGAGAAAGTCAATCAATAGTCTTATTTATGCCTATTTCTATCAAGAAAACTGACTTCCATCAGAACACAAACTTCCTTCTTCCACAACTTGTCTTCCTCCTGGAGGATGTAAGAGACCATGACAAGAATGATGATAGCAATCCTCAGCTCTAGGAAAGTGAGTATCATACTCTCAGACATTTGAAGGACCCAGTCCTACCAAGTAGAAGGCTACGCTGAGTATGCCACACCATAGGCAACATTGTCACAGGAATGGATGCTCACACTCAGAAGGTCATCAATGGGAGCAGGCTGAAGGTGTTGTCCCAGCTCCACAAACCTAAAGTCCTCTTCATGTACCTAAAGTCCTCTATACAGGGAAAGGCTGATTGGACCCAAAGAAATGTATCAGCCAGTTTGCACTGCCACATCCAGAAGCTATCCACTGTGTGACCTGCTGTCTTCTATAGTGGCATTCTGAAAAATGCAGATTTGCAAGTACAGAAAGAAGCCTTGTGTACTATGACTAACTGTGCAAGACAGGCCTCGTCAAACAGTTATTTCAGATCGTCTACTCAGAAGTCTTGGGGTCCTTGTTGAATCTGTTCACTGTGTCAAAACAAATTCTTCTGGAGCTGAGAAAGGCTTCAGAAATTGTCACTAGAGAAAGACCTCCTGAAGCATATATCCTGCTTCAGCAGCATCCATAAAAAATATTCAAAGCAGCCAACTATCATAACAGTCAAACTGCTGCAAAAGAGGGGGTTGTTATTTGATTGACAGTTCCCTGCTCAAGGTAGAAAGAAAACATCTGACAGTTATCAATCAAAGGGTCAGATAAGCCCAGTTCCAACAATTTAGTTTATTTGAAGGAAAGATGAACATTAAAGAATGATTATTAGAAACTTATGATATTGAAATTCTTAATAGTAGTTAATTGCATTTAACTCCTATCCAAATAACCCCAGTGAGATTTAGGTACCTAAAATCTGTCTCATGTATTGAATGAGGTAGAGCTTCCCACCTCATTATCTATACGCCAGTGATTTAAGGTAAGTAAATATTTAATAATATTGCAGAACATGGCCTGGCATTGCAATTTCAAAATCAGAGCAACAGTGATTTCACACATGATGAGACCCTTACATGATTGAGACCAGTAACATCTGTGAACGCAGGGAGAGCTTGTAAGACTGACAATGCATACAAATCTCTTGAAGTCCTTTTGTTCCTCGAAATATATAAGCTATTAACTTTTGTTGGAGGGAGAGAAACTTTTCTTAGGTGGTATAGCTGGCCATCATCTGCCGCGCTCCTCCCCATTTACACTCCTGCACATAAACCAAGTTTAATTCATTGGTTCACACAATGAGGCAGGGGTACAACTGATTCTTTGCTGAGTTATTGGCACCCTCTCTGCAGGGAATAGATGTTCCTCCATGTCTCACCAGGAAAAGCCTCACAGCATTCAGGCCCTCAGTCAGGAATATGACAAGATCAAAAATGTGTCTGAAAGGAAGCTTATTGCTATTGTTATAGATTGTAACACATGGAACTGAAACTAAGCCAAAAATGAACATCTGTAGGAGTAATCTGTTGTGGTTGTACTTCCCATGTTATTTTCACTGCTTTGTCTTCTTGATGTTGTAGCAGTCTCATTGGCACTGTTAAGAGTGATAAGATATGAAAGTGAATGCATACTGCTTGTTGGGAGGAAATCTCAACATGGTCAGATTCTTCTACATTTATGAAGAGGTGTGCCTCTAAGTAGGGTCCATCATGTATATATAGGGATGATTCCAATGGCTGGGGAAATAGAGAATATATTTCAGTCTCTCTAAAAGTAACAAGTATGCGAAAAAATCATAAGCACACATATATACAATCTGTTCCAAATTTTATTGTATTTATAAAATATTTTTAGAAATGTGTTACCTTCAATCATTACTGAGATAGACTGTCATGACTAGATACCAGCAAAGCAGACAAAAATGAAATGATATATTTTACTATGAGTTCAGCCCTATCTTGTTTTTAGCAATATGTGATAGCATTAATATATGAATGTATGTATATATTTATTTGTTAGGACCATACTACATTAATCAAATGGTATGTGAGTTCTAGGTGTTTACATTCTTTTCTTCATACAATACCATTTCAGGGTTTTTTTTTAGCCACTCTAGTGAGTTTATATCAACCATGTGATGTGGCAGTGAGTACTTTCTGTGCAATATTGGTTTAATCTCCAATAAAATCATGTGGAAGAAGTCATTAATAAATGTCAAGCTAGAATTAGAATATGCACTGCACACTGCAGACTCTGAGCTCTTAACCTTCCTGACAAACCTGCCTCTGCAAGTACATCAATCCTCTTTGCTCTGTGCCTGCACATCACTGCACTGGCAGAGTTACTTTAGTGAAACAGATTAAAATCTATCATCCTTTTCCCATTAGCTCAAAATATTAATCAAACTGATGTTGCATTTTTTTCCTTTTGACCTGTGACGCTCATAAAGCTGCTTCTTGTGCTCTAAGAAATTAGTGTTCACACTGGAACATCAGCAAGCATGGTTGGCGAAACAAAAGGAAACCTGAGAGCTACCACACAGCGTAATTACTCACAGTGTACAGTTTTTTTTATTTTATTTTATTTTTTTTAAGGAGTGTCAATATGCCCTTTATTTCAGAGAAGTATCCTTAATCCTTGGTAAGGCCAGAGATCTCAGTAACTTCTTACAAACTTTTATACTGTGAATTAAGATACCATGAAGTACTGCTTTGTTGGAAGAGTAAGCTGCTTTTTCTTCCCAGCTTCCTAGCTAGCTTACACCCAAAATAATCACACAGAAATTGTATTAATCAAAACACTGCTTGGCCCATTAGCTGTAGCTTCTTATTGGCTAACTGTTTTAAGTGAATATGTGGGACAAAGTCCTCACTTAGTACATTTGCCCATACCTGGGTGGTACACCTAGGAGCCAGGCTCAAGACTCTTGTGAGCAATTTCTTTGTAATAGTATATACAGATTAAGTCAGTAACCAGTTCCCCTGTCTTTTTCAAACTATAGTGGTATTGAAAAACTGTTACATGTATTTATAGAATATGGTTTTTGAAAGATATATACACAGAGTTTAGAGAAGCTTTCAAGAAACATAATGTATGGTAGGTTTATAACAATAAAGGAAGACTAAGGCAAGAAAATTAGCACATCTCCCTCCTTATCTACTTACCATTTTTGAAACTGAAAATTCTGAAAAGTAATCTGAGCGTATAATTTTGCAGTAAGATATATATGCAGTTACTAAGTGTCACCGTTGTGATGTACAGCAGATCATGTAATCTCTTCTATCAAAAATAAACAAGCCATTTTACATTCTGATCAGCTTCCTTTCCCCCAACCTCCTCTTTCTCAGCTTTCTAATGACTTTTTACTCTCGCTTCAAAGTTATTGTTTTTAGATAAGTGGACCCATGCAGCCTTTGTCTTTCTGTGCCTGGCATATTTCACTATAATGTCCTCTATCCCTGACACAAATAACATTACTTCCTTTCTTTTTAAGGTTGGATTCGTTCATCTGTGTTACTAATTATTTCTCTTGACATATGTTAAATAACTTGAAAGCTTAAAATTATTCCAATGTTAGCAAATTGTATCATGTTACATACCAATTTGTTTTGTCTTATGGGTATCTTCTATAATTAGTAGTTATTTAAAATATTCTGTCATACCAGATCATACTTGGACTGTATCAAAGGTTCTGTATTTCAGGTTTCTGGAAAAAAAACAAATTTAACATATAATTTTTTACTTAAAGACAAAACAAAATATAGTAACTGTTTTGAAATTTTTATTTTGGTATTTCTTATTTTTGTTTATTTGTTTGTTTTCATTGAGCTATACATTTTCTCCGCCCCTTTCTTCTCCTTCCCCTTCTCTAATGGTTCCCATGCTCCCAATTTACTCAGGAGATCTTGCCTTTTTCTACTTCCATGTAGATTAGAGCAATGTATGTCTCTCTTAGGGTCCTCTTTGTTGTCTAGGTTTCTGATATTGTGAATTTTAGGCTGGTTTTTCTTTGCTTTATGTCTATAAGCCACTTATGAGTGAGTACCTATTGTATTTCTGGTTCTGGGTTACCTCACGCAATGTTATGTTTTCTATATCTATCCATTTGCCTGCAATTCTCAAGATGTCATAAATTTTTTCCAGTGTGTAGTACTCCATTGTGTAAATGTACCACATTTTCTTTATCCATTCTTCAGTCAAGGGACATTTAGGTTGTTTCCAGGTTTTGACTATTACAAATAACGATGCTATGAACATAATTGAGAACATGTCCTTGTGGTACGATTGAGCATCCTTTGAGGTATATACCCAAAAGTGGTATGGCTGGGTCTTGAGGTAGGCTGTTTAATAATTTTCTGAGAAATCGCCATACTGATTTCCAAGGTGCTTGTACAAGTTTGTACTCCCACAAACAAATGGTGCTGGCATAACTCAATATAAACATGTAGAAGAATGAAAATAGAACCATATCTATCACCATGAAAAAAACTCAAGTCCAAATGGGTTAACGATTTCAACAGAAAACCAACCATACTGAACCTCATAGAAGAGAAAGTGAGAACAACACTTGAACAGATTGGCACACACAGGAGACCACTTCCTAAATATAACTCCAGTAGCACAGGTATTATTCTGGCATTTCATTGGTAGAATCTATGTGAGGAAATGGGAGAAGTTAATATTCCAGAAGGCAGAGTTCCTTACAAGTATACAAAAGTAAATGGAAGCATAAATACAGAACTATAAGACAGAAATTAGAGAACTTGCATCCATTTTAAGTTTCAAACTCACATGTCAACGGCTGTGCAGTTTTTACTAATTCAGAATGCACACCTACTAATAGCATTTGCTTTGTAAACTATTGTAATTTGAGTATAGTGGCACATACTGATAATTCCAGTATTGGAAGATAAAGATGGGAAAAGCAAAGATTCAGGCCAGTTTTAGCTACAAAACTATTTTGAGACCTGACTTTTAACATTTTACTGAGATTCTTCCAAAAACTAAAAAGCTCTTGATCTTGCAAACTTTAGGAATTATCTTTGCTTCACAGTACTGTGATTCCTTTGAGGACTTGGTGTATAAAGGCCAGGACATTGTACCTGGCCTTGAATGGATTTCTTTATGAGGAGCCTGAAAGGAAGAGATACACGATGCTGCTCATGTAGTTCATTCCACATACCACGCTCAGCAGAACGATGCTGAGAATAGCCCAGCAGAGAAGCAAACCAGCAAGATCAGCATGGTTGTGATGAATAGAATACGTTGTACTTCTTTTCTGTTAGAGACACTGGTCGAATAACAACTGAAAAGGTAAATTTTACTATGAAATACCAGACTATAATAGTCTAATGTAATGTTGAAACCATCATAAAGAAAACTGATTATTTAAATTAAATTCTCAATTTTTGTTTTATGTTTTTAAGAGAAAGGTAGTCAATTAAAATTAATTGCCACAGAGGCATATCCAAATGGCTAAAAAAATTTCACACCAAAGTCCATAATGCATTCAATTTCTGATAAAAATGTCAAAATTGAAATTTTACATAATGTCTATTAAAAGATACTTCAAAATACATTCTTTGATTATTCTGATTGATAACAATTAGAAATAATTATAATGTCAGTATGTAACAAAATCTATTTTAGATCTACCATTAGGTATTAAAATCAAATTATGTAACCAGTGACTGATACTTTCTTTTATTGATCTCCATGGATTTCATGAGCTCCATTTAGTCCAAAAACCTACAGTTACTTACCAAGAATTTCAAGAAAATTTGCAACTTTCACTTCTCTTCTTTCTATTATAGACACAAAATATCTGTCATTAATCAGTTATAATGACTAAAATAAATATATTTACATTTTATAAATATATATAAATTACAGTTTATAAATATATAAACTAAATAAGAATATTCTTAATAAGAGACAAGTTCCAACAGTGAGGTGCATCTGTGAAATTTTACACCAGTCCATCACTCATCTGGAAAGCCTATTTGACCAAAATCCATCTCCACTTCCTTCCTCAGATACTATTCCCGAATGAGTTAATAAGTTGCACCAGACCTGTGCCATTAATACATGACTAGAGAACAAATCGAGATGGTTATCACTTTTTAAATTTTTGAACTCTAAAACAGAGATTATATACCTTTTGCAGATGTTTTATCATTATTGAACCAAATTATGTAAGTGTTTTTAAGTAATAAAGATGTAAAAGAAAAAAGTAAAGATTTCTCTTTAGAGCTTAAACTATAAATCATTTTCAAAGATATCCATGTATAGTCCCTATGTTTGGGATTTTAGTACCTTATATGATATATCTTTTTTAAACAAATGGAAACATCTCATAACCTTGCTAATAGAAAACTACTGGCTGGGTATTCCCTCAACTGTAGTAGTTTTAAACTGTTTGCTTCATAGCTCTGTAAACCATCATTTTATGCTTGCCTTGCAATTTCTAGGGAAAGAAAATATTCCCTGAATCATCTCTGTGTTGGAAAATAGCTACTCACTATATACTCACTATTTCATAGAATATTCTTGATGATCCGTTAGGATCAACCAATGAAAATATTTCATAAGGCTTCCTGTTTGAGACTCAAAGTCTGATCACATATTAGTTACTCTTGACAATTTATTTTTCTCTGGACTCAGATTCAGAAGTAGAAGCTCTCTGTGAGGACAATCCTTACCTCTTGACAATTATTTTCCAGAATTTTTCTTCGGCTTCCTTCATTCTCCTGGTCAAAAGTTAAGCATATTTTGCAGCTTCCTCCTGGGTTTTTGTTTGTTTGTTTTGTTTTGTTTTTTGGTGTATTGTTTCTTCAGAGCAATACATAAGTGTTTGTGTTGCAGAACATGTGGAGTAACAATATCATGAGTGCTTTGGTCCTGTGCCCCTTACCTTCTTTGTTTAATGGCTTTTCTAACAACATGCTGGTAAACACTCTTTTTAGAGAGACTGGAAAGCTTTTGGATTCTCTTAGTTCTTTTAGGACCCAATACCCAATGCACAGTAATATCTGTCAACCCAGGAATATCCTCTTCTCCTTTTCTTACAATAACCAAGTTGTGAACACTCAGATGAGCATCCATGGTGCCTCTGAGAAGCAACTCATGCTTCCTCTCTCCAGTTCTCCTTTGTCTAGAGAACGCCACTTACTCAACACCAGGCATGAAACCTTGCTTCATGGAAAAGCTATGTATGCTGTACTCACCACTGATTTGGACTACATATCTCTTTCACTCTTCACTGAGCAGATCAGAAGTTATTTCTGTGGATGTGTACTTCTAATAGAAGGTGAAGCTCTCATTCATTGTACTCTTTAAGGAATTTCTGATAGCTAGTGGCTGAGAAGGAGATATTCAACTTCATCATCATATAGCCAACTACATAGGAAGTACCACTAAAAACAGGAGCATGAACCTTTCAGTGCCTGAAAATTATCTAATAACTTTAACACATTTACGTTGATCTGATTATTCTTTATAGCTTCCTTTAGTGTGTAATGAGGAGAGCAGGCTGCTTGTCATCCCAGCCACCCTTGGCTGTGTCCCGCCGCCCAGCTACTTACACCCGAAATAACCACACGGAAATTGTATTAATTAAATTACTGCCTGACCCATTATATCTAGCCTCTTCTTAGCCAACTCTCACTCTTGATTTAACCCATTTCTAATAATCTGTATGTCACCACGAAGTTGTGGCTTACCGAGAAAGCTTCTAGCCAGTGTGAGTCTCGGGCAGGAGAACCATGGGATCTGCCACACTGCCTTCTTCCCAGCATTCCATTCTGTCTACTCCGCCTACCTGATTTCTGCCCTATCAAAAGGCCAAGGCAATTTTCTTTATTCACCAATGAAAGCAACACAAATACAGAAGAACCTCCTACACCACTTTAGTGTTGCATTCATTCCTTCATTTCTTTTTCTTTCTTTTGATTTTTCAAGACAGGGTTTCTCTGTAGCTTTGGAGCCTGTCCTGGAACTAGCTCTTGTAGACCAGGCTGGTCTCGAACTCACAGAGATCCTCCTGCCTCTGCCTCCTGAGTGCTGGAATTAAAGGCGTGAGCCACCACTGCCTGGGTCATTCTTTCATTTCTAACGTTTAAATAATTCTATAATTTATACTCAGAAATAGGATTAATGTTCTATTTTGCTATTTGTGACATATTTTGTTGGAGTGAGTACCCAGAGAGAAAAGAACCTACAATCTAGGAGATAATAGCTAACAAAACATAACAGTTTCAAGCACCTATGATTTGGATTTACAGCAAAGAACTATTTAAGTGTGAGATGAATTTTCGAGCTTAGATAGAGTAAAAGCAAAGCAGAATACCTAGAAGAAGTGAATATTGAAGTGTGACCTGAAGTATCAATAGAGAACCAGGTGTCAACCTTGTTCTGACCTTTGGCAGTATGTTTATCAATGCCTAGCAATGTCTATTACAACAGAGTACTGAGGAATGCTGGCTAAGAATATATCCCTTAACAATTCTATGACTATTGACACCAAGAGGCAAGAAGTGTTGTGATCTTAAGTGTATATGAAGACACCGCATACTTCAGTCACAGAACTTGGTAGAATCAGTCTGATTTTGACCTAAATAACACCTCTCTAAGGACTAACACACATAGTATCAAATGGTGTTATATACACTGCCAAGTTTAAAAAGAAAATAATAGTCATATCCAACTGTATGCCTACAAACTGCAATAACAGACCTGGCAAGATAGCCTCAATGGATCAATAGTGACATTTCTACTTTGGAGAATAACCAACAGCTGTTTTATTGGATTTAAGTGTCACTAAACATGAAGGAACTCATGCCTGTGGCTATAAACTTAGTCAAATACCCATGGGTGGAGAGAAGTCATAGATCCCAGTGGATAAACAACTCTGACTACTTTTCAAAATTAATATGGCTTCTAACTATATTAAAAACTTATAAGGCGAGGAGCTGGCAACCCTCAGTAGGCCTGCTTTTGGGACCGGGATCCTCGCCCAACCAGCTTCCGCGGATTCATCTGGACCCTGTCCCGGCTGCACCTGAGCTCGGCCCACCCGGGCTGAGGCCTTGGGGGAAGGACAAGTCCCCTGCTAGGGGGCCTCCTTTGTCCCATGGAGCCGAGCAGAGAGGAGCTGGCAACCCTCAGTAGGCCTGCTTTTGGGACCGGGATCCTCGCCCAACCAGCTTCCGCGGATTCATCTGGACCCTGTCCCGGCTGCACCTGAGCTCGGCCCACCCGGGCTGAGGCCTTGGGGGAAGGGCGAGTCCCCTGCTAGGGGG
>PVIU01008112.1:0-85958 GCA_004026605.1 Ondatra zibethicus
CTTCCCCCTCCCTCCCTCCCTCCCTCCATCTTTTTTTCTTTGGAGGTTGACAGAACCAGAACTTTGATGACTCACATCCCTTTCTTTTTGATTTCAGCGGTTTATATCATGGTTTGTGCTTATCACATTTCTGTTTGAGCACAAATTTTTAGTAAGCACAGCCTCCTCACCCATATTAGAGCATAAAATGGAAACTTGTGATTTTGTTTTCTTAAAAAGTAAACCTATATTGAATATTTGTCATATTGGGCATTACTGAATTCTTTCTTCAGAGGTATCACAATAAAACCTACAGGCTCTTATGGTTGTTTTATTATTTTTACCACATAATATATCCTGATTGCGGTTTCTACACCTCTACTCCTACCAGCTCGTCCCCTCCTCCCCTCTCATCCAGATCCACCCATTTCTGTCTCTCATTAGAAAACAAATAGACTTCAAAGGAATAATAGTAATATAAAATAAAACAAAATAAACATATCAGAATTGGATAAAACAAACAACTGAAAGAAAAGAGCCCAAGAAAAGACTCAAAAACCATAGACTCACTCACACACAGGAATCCTGTAAATACACTAAATTGGAAGCCATAATGTTTAGGAAGTGAACCTGGTGTAGACCAGTACAGTCCTGTGTGTGCTACTTCAGTACGTGTGAGTCATATGTGCCTTGATCATGCTGATTTAGAGGGAGTCGCTTTCTTGGTGCGCTCCATTGTCTCAAGCTCTTAGTGATGAGAGATAACCAGCTGGGGCTCCGTCTTCCCCAGTATTGGGCTATTTCATTTAGATCCACCTAAAAAGACTTATATCTTTAAAAAAAACTCAAGAAAGACAAAAAGATTTATGATTACAGTTATTTGTATGAAGTAAATGTAAGGGTATGAAAAGTTTGGAGATGACAGTGAGCCAAATAATATGAAATTGGTCAAGTTGAGGAAATTATTTAGCTAACCTATCACCAAGTAATGTCAGAATGGCAAATACCTAAAGCAACTCACCCCTCCCCATCCCTGCAACTGTGGTCCTCTTCTTTGTCTTCACAGCAAAACTTGTTGAAAGAGTTCTCTATGACCCCTTACTGTGCTGAATCCACTTTCTTCTGCAATTCATCTGGATTATTTTATGTTCTTGGGGGAATGACTGGCTGCCAACATCAGTGGTCATTTTCTCTGACTTTACCTACCTCACTGAACCTCAGCAGCATTCAGCAAATCAGGGCACTTCCTTCTCCCTGGACCTCTTCTTCCCCTGGCTTCCATTTATAGTGCTTTCATTCCACATTCTTTGTCAAATCCCCTGACTTGTTTTTCCTCTTGCATGGCTAAGTTTACATCAGAACCTGACCGTAGATCTTTGCTTGCATCCTGCTTTGAAATTTAACTATACATTGTTTCTAGGTAACATTGTTCTGGCCCATTTATTTACTATCTTGATAATGCTGGTGACTATTTCCAGATCAATACCCTTTTGTAACATGCATTGACCACTCCAGAATCATGTATCATTAGCCCGCTTCTTCCGTGATATACACAAGGCACCATAGGCTTGATTGGTTTTAAAGCAGAACTCTTTACTTACTTTCGTTAACCTAAACTTGTTTCTCCCTATTTTTCCATTTTAGTAAATAGTGTTACCTACTGCTATGGTTTGTCTATGGTTTAACTGCCCACCTACCCAGGATTCATATAGAAAAGGTTTGGCTTCAGAGAAACTGAGAGGTAATGAACTCCACGGAGATGGGACTTCTCCAATCCTTGGGCAAATTTCGGTGGTTCTAGAGATAGAGAACTTTTATATAAAAGGAACAAACTAAGGCTGTACAATGCTGTTCATTTGTAGTTATCCTAAAATTCACCCCTGCCACTGATGTCAGGCTATGAGGTGGCACAGCCAAGAGGCAGCCCTCATCACAGAGCTTGTACTACATTGTTTAGACTTCGAACTTGCAGAACTGTGAACTAAATAAGCCTCTTTCCTTGCAAGTAGCTGTTTCAAGCATTTGGTATGATGATGAAAAGCTGCCAAATCGTACTTGAGGTGGTGATGAGTTTCTCAAGAAAAAATAATCTATGAGAAAACTATATTTCTATTGCCTCTCACTTGCCTCATTCAGATCTTTAGCAAGAAAAGTGCTTTCTATTTGCCAATGTACCCCATCTACTTCTGTCCCCTCATCTGCCAACCTGTCATTATACCTTGCACTACTCAATCTCTGGTTGTATTTCTGTCTCCTCATGGATTTTCTGGTAAAGCATCAGCAGAGGGACCCTTTGAAACAGATGTCAGGTCATGTAAATTAACCACCTATACTTAAAAGAAACACAAACTCGACCTCTACCCGACACAGCCTCATGGAAATTGGAATTAGCCCATGTCTCAGTTGTATATCCTAACAACCTCTTCTTTCCAGCCACCATAGACATGTTAGTTGTTCTCTGTCTAAACTGTTTATGAGGTTTTCTTCACGCTGTGTTTTCATTTCTCCTATTATTTTCTCTCTTCTCTGCCCATCTCTTTCTATGCCTCCCTCCTCTCCTGCCTTTTCACCTTTTCACTCTTGGGCCCTGCAGGACTCAGTGTCTGAATCCTTGGAGAGGACTTTACTGACCCCCACCCAAGTGGCCAATGATGCTCTATTAATTGCATCACTAAGTTTTCTATTTCTCATTTGTATTTCGTTTGCCTCAGAATATGTCACAATCCTGAAACCAGGCCCCCTACTGCCCCGTCCCTACCCTTGGAACAAGGGCTAGTACATAATAGTTACTACATGGAAACTCTTTATTGTCCACAGAGGAGCACAGGAAGGGCTGCATGTAAATTCAATTTCTTGTCTGTGACAGCAAATCATTATATTGAATAATTAGGTTCTTTTTCATATGCCAAAGTGGATGGGTTTGGGCATGCTCAAATATCTGATAAGACATCAGTTTTGAGTGTGTCTACCAGGGTATTTGCGGAAGATATTAGCACCGTAATCATTAGTTTAAGAGTCAGCTCAAGGACACCATGGCAGATGAGTAATATTAATCCACTGATGCCCTGACCAGATCAAAAGGGCAGGTGAAGGAGGAAACACCTTTTTTTCTTAGAACTAGCTTCTCTTCTTTTTGATCTCTGGCAACTGTGATTCTGACTCTGGGCATCTGTTTAGGGTCTGAGACTTATGTACTTGGCTCATATGGTGTTCTGGCTGTCACATGGACTCATGCCACTGTTTTTCCAGGGTTTCTATTTTGTAAACATTAGGTTGTGAGACTTGTGACAATCATGTGAGATAATAAGTATTACACAACAATCATTCCTTGTTCCTCTTGATGTCCATTCCTGCCCTCTTCTCTCTCTGTTCATCTCTTTCCTTAAATTGTGATTTGCAATTGAGACCCACGGGTGTAATAATATTGGGTTTGGTTCTCAGGAGGATACTGACTGCATCAGAGAAAAAAAATCAAATAATAGCAAGCAGAAAGAATGGTCATGAAATTAGATTGACTGCTTTATGTGGCAAGAAGTTCTTTTTCACAAGATTTTATTTTCAAAAGACCCTGTGGGTTACATGATCTCCTATAAATTGACAATTGTATTTCAAAATCGAAACTAGTGAATAACTAAACAAAAAATCATGTAATGGTGTCAGTTTTGTGTCTGGAAAAAATAAGCAAATACTAATATTTAATTGGGTTTAATTATTTAAAAATTCTTAAAGGGAAGTGCTTAAACTTTACCTCTTTGGGGATAACTAAGAAATAGTCAACAGAGATTTATTTAGATATTTTCATTTAGGAAATCAGTCCTCTTTCTCTAGGAATACAAATAATTTACCAATTATTAAAGATAAGAGTATTATATAATCATATATTGCTCATATTAATAATTAGTCTTTGTCTAATGGAAGATAAGATGTTTAGAAATCTATTTGTGCAGCTAATATGTGTGTCAACAGGGTCAAAAGACAAGAATAAAGTAGTTTAAAATGCTTGAGTTTAGTGCCAAGTGGAAAATAGTCCAGATTACAAATTGGTTGCCTATAAATTATGTCTGCTCAAAATAATCATTTTACTAAATTTATACTTGTGGGAATAAATTGAAAATTCTGTTCTGCATTTTTTTGTTTGGACTCCTGTTACTGTACAGCAACAGCCATCTGAACAGAATGCTACCTTGTCTATTCCTTATTGCTGCCCTTACTTAACTTCTCACTAACACATCCTGTTTGGATCCCATGATGCTTTGCTGTCAAATCTGTCAGCTAGTCTTTTTAATAATGCCTAATTCATATGAAGGAAAGATCAAATGATTTACCTATCTTAGTGTTACAATAGCTTGTGGGTTTTTTTTGAGTAAATACATAGCTGATGCATTATATAAAAGGCTAATTGAAATTTTGAGGCATTGATCTTTAACATAATATTATTAATTTTGTATTTTTACTAGAATTGGTATATTCTACATTTAGCAGTAATAAATTTACAAACATTTGACCTCAAATTATCAGCAAAAATTTAAGATGAAATAGTATCACAAAATAGTGTAATCCCTCTTGTAAATTAGTGATAAAACAACATTATTTTGTACTATTTTTGCTTAAAATATTTTACACATGTAGAGATATTTTAATTACAAATTAGAGATGAAAATTACCAAAAATCCAATTACATTGTGATAGTGAGTACGTTTGTGTCTTTTATGTTGAAAGTAGTCTGAGAACAACATTGACACTGGTTTATAAGAAAAAGTAAAGTTAGGCCTGAGACTAAGGATACAGTAAAGTAAAGCTGAAAATGAAGACTGAATAGCATCTTTTTATCCAGTGTTTTTCTACTGCTAAATTGAGTAGCTATTAAGAAAGAAAGACAAATATCAAATAATAAGTAATTTTTAAAAATTCAAATGTTTCTATTTTAAATTTAAAAATTAATGTAGTTAAGTTTAGTCAGTCTTGTTTTGTTTAAGGGGGGGAGGATTAATAGACAAAGAAAACAGAAGAATAGAAAGACCTTATCTTCTACAGTTTTACATTTTTTTAGTGTTCCTAATTTGGTTTGGCCTTACACTTCAGACTTACAGAATTTTTTTTTTCACACATGAAAGGCGAGACATGCTATTCTAAGAAAACCATGCTGTGTTAGACCTCCATTCTCAGTTTTTTATTTTGGTAAAAATAGAAGAGTAATCGAAAATGAATAATTCAAAGAAATACTGTTATCCTTATCTAAATGGGAACCCCTTTCTTCCTTCTTTTGGTTAAAGTATAAGAACTAGCTGGCTGGATTTGGGCAGCTTTTAATGACTGTGTGCATGTTTGGGACAAAATACAGGCCCATTTATATTTCATAAATATATTTCATATTGCTATCACTTGCAACTCTAGTTTGCTTATTGCTAATAATGGCACCAGCTATAAAATTAATGCGTTTTTCCAGTTTACCCAATGTGACCTATTCAAATGTCTAAGTCAGTTCAAGGACTGTTTTTAGAAATAGTTTCTTTTTGTTGATTAAAAACAAACTCAGAGAAGCAAATAACATGGCGAGTCAGTGGCTAAGAGAGAACTCATTGCCTGATGTATGATTTAGCCACTTATTCATCCCCCCTGGAGCTCATCTGGCCTGGCTTTCTGAGTTAGAGGGGCTCATAGCCATAGGTTTTCTAAAATGCTATTATGTGAGACTTCACTTCTATTAAACACTGTTTCATCTTTTCAAATAATTTTCTTTTTTTCCCCTCAAAAGCTTCAAGTTTTGACTTGACTCCATACACCTGAGAAACATGGTACCAGAATCTCAAGCGTATGCCTTTCTTAGCTAACTATGCAAAGACTGAGGTATCAAAAATAAAAATAAAGATAATTTTATTTTTCTTTCATGGTAACAAATAAACTTTGTTTTAATAGTATATAATAAATTGATGACAAATGACTTTTTTTTTCTATGCTGCTTTTCTATTTCCTTATTCATTTGTTGTTTCTCTGAGTTAGGGTGTCTCACATTTCCCAGGCTGGCCTTGTAAAGCTTCCCATGTATTCAAGGATAACTATGAACTTCTTAATCTTCCTGACTCTCTACTGTTGGGATTATTGGACTAGGGGTCCATGCATGCTAGGCACTCTACCAACTGACAAAAATCCCAAACTGTTAGCTTTCTATTTTTAAGGAAAATATTTAAAAACAGTGACTATTATAATCAACAGTGTGTATTTACTATCCAAAGCAATAGAGTGGTGAGCAGTGGCTGTATGGACATTAAATTTAGTGAAAGTTTCATGCAATAAGTACAATACTATCATCTCTGATATAGAACAATATTATTGCATATTTTAAATGATACCCGTAACAGTATTTTAGGCAATGAAGACATTCCCCTATTTAAAAGGTAGCATTTACTATGCCCCTACTATTGATAACCTGTGACTATAGAAAAAATATTTTAATAGAGTAGATTATGTTACATACATTGGACATCAATGATTTTTCTGATGATACTGATCCATACTCTCTCCTGTTCTTATCCCTGTGTTTAGCTGCTGTGTTATTGACTTGCTTATTATGTTTATATCCTAAGTTCAATGATTCTTTATGAATGTCAGGAGTTAAATCGGAGCTGAGGCCCCAAAGAGGAAGACATCACATAAACTTTCTCCCATCACAGATTGTCTGGTCATTGGTAATCATGTGTTCCCTGGGCCTGAACAACAAGGTTAGAATAACTCCTTTTGTTTTAGCTACCTTGACCATTGAACTGTAGCACAACTTTGCTTCTGTTTCCTTTAAGCACTTTAGAAAATAAGGTATTTAAGTATAGTTCTGTGATTCTTATTGTCTCTAAAGGTTGTCTGCTGTGACTGGAAAGGTTTCTAGACAATGAGAAATTGATTTGCCCTCAAAACAGCCAGCCTCATTTTTAACTCTTCCTAATGTTCTTTGCAGGGGAATTAGAACATTCTCCTCCACAAGGCTGACAAAGGCTGGTGGAGATGGGGGTTGATCTGCATTATAAACGTGCTAGTGTCTGGACTGAGAATAGCTCACCAGCTAGATGAAAGCTTGTCACCCTACCTGGCAGGCGCTTGTCACAGCCTGGAGAAGACCTGCTTATCATTCATGTGGTCACTTCCATTACCTCTGCTCAGACTGGGCTGACCTGCTATTAGTGACTCTAATTTAATTTCCCTCACCAGTGTCATGGGTTATTTCTTCCATTACTTGAGAGATTTAATTTACAGGGTAAACTCCATCACATGAAAGAAGGAATTTTTCATGACGGAAGGAACAGGTACCTCTTAAAGTCTAAGATGACGTTGGCCATATATCTTGCTCATCTCTATCACTGTCAGGTGAAACTTCATTGAATGGTAATATATTCACATATTGATGGTGTCTCTGACTGGCATTAAGCACTGTATGTTTTACTAATTTTTTGTAGAAGTGCTTTTAGGTGCTATTCATTGAGAGAATCTTAAGTTAACAGGTAAGTTAGGATTCTGGAAAGTAGAAAAAGAATTAGTGGCAATTTCTCACACACTTGTTCTTTTACAGATTTAAAAATTCAACTTTTCCCTAGACTTTATTCAATTAGAATATTTAAAAAGAACAATAGTGGGGGAACTGTTCATTTGTTCAAGGTTTGATAAAGCTAGGAAGGTGTCATTTTCCTTCTTTTTCCATGCATGGGAATGTTTGATAATGTGGTCCAACTGTGTATGCACAGTAGAGGTAGAAAACCTTGCACAGAACAGCAGGTTGTGGGAAAATATTGAAGTGTATTCATCCTTTTGGTTTTTTATATCTTTATCATTAAATTTCAGAACGTCTGAGTATTTGCACGTTTCTTTTTATTCCCCAATTTCAGTAACTAGCTTAGATTTATTCTTGTAACTAGTGTTTCAGTTTATAAATGCTCAGTGCTCACAGATGAGCACCACTCTCTTTGGGCTGAGCTTTCAACACAAGCAGCAGGTGCATAAAAAACCTTAATAAAGAGAACAAGAACTTTCTATAAGGGTAGGGTTGGAGAAAAATGCAGGCTTATTCATTGCATTACATACACTGGTTACCAGGGCTGTTGTAGTCCAGACCCCAAGCGTGGGCTCAACCTTCACCCTTCATTTTCTTCATCCCTTATATCTAATCCTTCAGGAAATATTCTGAAATGCAATTACTTGTCCCAGATATAGTTTTCAAGGACAAAGGTGGGCATCTGTTGGGTTCTCTTGGAGAGTGGCAGGCTTGTTTTTAAATTCTTCCTAATGGTTTTCTGGTTTGGAATGATGATCAGGCATTGGAAGAAAAGGCTGTTAACAACAACAAAAGGGTTTACAAGGGGTCCCAGGGATGACAAAGCAATAGGTTAAGGGAAGATCCTGGGTTCTTGGACGGCACTGCTAAATGATTGTATCCCCAGATTGCAGGCTTTGGAGTTCTAGTTAGGTTCATAATGAATATAACTCCAGTTTAGTTCTTTTGGTTACCTTAGTTTATGACCTGGATCAAACCCTATTTCAGTCTTATGTACTTCCGTGGCATTTGGTCCTGGATTTCCTAGATGATGATCTGATGTGGGATGATGCTCTTGTATGCTGTAAAGATTTGTCACTTATATTGGTTTAATAAAATGCTGGTTGACCTGTAGACAGGCAGGAAGTACAGGTGGGACATGCAGACTAGGAGAATTCTGGGAAGAAGAAAGGCAGAGATGCAGTCACCAGCCAGATAGAGAGGAAACAAGATGACAATGCCTCATTGAGAAAAGGTACCATGTTGCTGCTTGTTGTGAAATCCCAGGATCCCTGGTGGGAAAAGGGTAAGGAGACATGGAGGCAATGACACAGACTCTGGAAGATTCCAATGTGATTGGAGTTGGCATATTATGATTGGCTAGGAGTAGGAGTGCATGTCATTAATTACTGTGCTTTTGGTCCACTGACAGGTTATTTTGACCAGTTTTGCTTATTCTTTGTGAGTTTGCTTTTTATCTGCCCTGCCTCATCTCATCTCACCATTTCTTTCTTTCTTTCTTTCTTTCTTTCTTTCTTTCTTTCTTTCTTTCTTTCTTTCTTTCTTTCTTTCTTATCTTTCTTTCTTCTCTTCCTTCTTTTCTTTTTCTTTGGGTGATATAGTGGGAGTTACAGATTTTTATAACCCCACCTCAGGGACCTCCCCACCACAGCATTTTGGGCTGTGCCTGCCTTAAGTTGGTCTGTTGGATACACTCTCACCCATCTTTGACTACCAATCCTCTAAGGGTTGGGTCTTCAGAAGGTCCCAAGAAGTCAGAAGCAAGTGGAAACTTTTAGGAGAATCAGGGCTTTACGTGGTCTCCTGTATTTGCATTAACCAAGCATGAACCATGCATACTCCATAGCCATTAACACCTAGAGTGTTGCTTTGTTCACCTGCTGTTGTCAGGATCTTAGCTGTCAGAGGCGCTTAAGTAGACATATTAGAGCTACTACCACCCCTCCTGTAAGGCACCATGCAACAATTTATAATGTTCTAGCAGGGATTTTATATGATCCCATACTTGGCCAAAGAATGTAGTTAGATAAGTCCAATGAATGGATCCATGCTGAGTTAAGTTGTTTTAGATTAACAAACTTTTGATTCCATGGTCCTAATAAGCTATCTCTTAGTTGTCATCTGGCCAAGAACATGTTAGAAACTTGATATGGAGTTAAGCAAAGGGACTGAAATTGAGGCTCATAATTGGCCCTTAAACCAAATAGTGTAAGGTTTGTATTCCTCATCTAATAAATCAATTTATTGTTGTAAATTCATAATGGCTGTATGAAAGTGAGCATTAATTAACTGTTGTGTGCTGAGGGCTACAGCTTTTTGTTCTATGGCTGTGTTTAAGGCATTGACTATGGCTCCTGTTTAAATAAGAAAGGCCATAGTGACTCCTCCAGCTACTGTAAGCAAGATGGCTGCACTGATTGCTTCAGTTATTCCAAAGTCTCTCATTATCCCAGTAGCACTCATAAGCTCTACCTTGTGATAATGGGTAACATTGGTGGCAGGCACCCATAAGAATGTGGGATTATGTATCAGGACTGCACGAAAAGCATCATCAGGATATCAGTAGGCACCTAGTATGCAGAGGCTTGTTGTACAGTTTAAATCTGTTGTACTAGCATTGGTTAGTAAAAGGAAGAAGGGGGGCTTGACACAGATAGGAGTGCCATTGATAGTAAGCTTTGTTTTTGGTGTTATTTGGACACAGTCCTCAAATGATTTATTATCCTTCATCATGGGAGAGTGAGGAAAAATGGGGAGGGTTCAAAAGACTTCTGGGTTTGCTGGGTCAGTGTTCCCATTTATTTGCTGGACTGAGAGTTGCCCCATTTGGAGTTTAAAGGCTGCTGTTGGCAGCTTTTACAGTCTCATGCCCAATGATAGCCCTTTTGGCATTTAGGACCTTTGGTCTTTGGATGAGCACTGGGACAATCCCTATGTAGATAGCCGACTGTGCACATCTCCAGCAAGTATGGTCTGGCAGTACAAAATTACCATTCTTGTCAAGTTTGGCATTAACCAAGGCATTGATGGAAGCCAATCAGGGAAGAAATGGGCCTATTCTGTGTGTCAATAATGGGTGGCTAAGACCAACTTATGAATATCCTCATTTCTAGCAGGTGCAATGGAATTAGGGGTGACAGTTTTGAGCTCCTCCCAGGTTAGCTGTTTAATAAGGACATCCTTGGTAGGGCCAGATGGGATGCACTTTTCTAAAGCATTGGTTGCATGGGTCAAAAATTCAGGAAATGGTTCCACAGCCTGTTGGACAAGATTGTCTGGGGTGAAGGTATATCTCTAATTAGTTTTAACTTGCATTTCCCTGTTAGCTAGGAATAGTGAACCCTGTTTAAGAATAGTTATTGGCCATTTGTGTTTATTTAGAACAGGCTATTATATTCCTTACTGTATTTATTAACTTACATTTTATTTCCTTGGTATTTCATTGCAGCATTTTTTTTTATAAATTCTGGATATTATCTTCTTGTCTGAAATTCAGCTGATAAAGATTTTCTCTAATTCTATGGGTTGTCTGTTTACTCTGAATATAGTTCCCCTGACTGTGCAGAAATTTTTAGTTTTGTGTAGTCTCATCTTTGGGTATTTGGGGCTCCTTCCTGTGCTGTGATATTCTGTTCAGGAAGGTCTTGCCTACCCCAGTGTTTTGAAGACCATTTTTTATGGTTTATTTTTAAGTTTCAGCACCTTATGTTTTAAATTAAGGTTTTTGATCCAATTTGAATTGATCTTTGTACAAAGTGAAAGAAATGAATCTAATTTGATTCTTGTGCAGGTAGATATCCAGTTTTCCAGCACCATTTGTTAAATAGGCTATCTTTTTTCCAATATATGTTTCTTCCTCCTTTGTCAAAATCTAAGTAAGCATAGCTTTGCTGCTTTATTTCTTGATCTTTGCTATTTATTCTGCTGATCTTTCTGTCTATGTGTATGCCACTACCAGTCTGTCTTTATCACTATAGCGTTGTAGAATACTTTGATGTTAGATACTGTAGTAGTTCCAGCAGTGTACTTATTTGGCAGAATTTCTTTGGCTACTGACTATATTTTGAGGATCAATATGAATTCTTGAACATATTTTTTTACTTTGTAAAATACGGCTATAGAATTTTTATAGGTATTGCATTCATTGTACAGGTTACTTTTGGTAGTATAACCATTTTTACCTTATTAATTCTGCCCATCCAGAAACATGGACGGTATTTACATCATCTCATCTCATGAAATTCATTAATTTGCTCTTTCAACATCTTGGCATTTCTGTTATAGTGATCTTTCTCTTTGTTGGTCGGGTATGTTTCTAGTTTTTAAATTATTCTAAATGGAACATTTTTCCTAATTTCTTTCTCCAAGAGTATATTATTAATAAACTTTGATCAGTTATTAATAACAAAGTAAGTTTATGATTATTGTTGCTGCCAGTGCTTTTAGTGTTAGCCTTTGTAATCATCCTCTTTATCCTTCATGTACAAAATGTGCTCTTCTAGGATCCAGAGCTCTTAGTTGCATTTTTTTAATGGTGTATTCATCAAGGGGATTTCAATGAGCCTCTTCTCAGATGTAAGAAATAAGAAAATCATCATAGTCTTCTGTGAGTGTAATTAGAAAATTAATGCTGGGTAAACCAGACCAAGTGCACAAAGTCTCCAAAGCTGAAATAATTGACTACAATATGAAGGACATATTAACTTACATAAAACTTGCAAGGAGAGGACGTGAGAGCATGCCCTACATAGGAAACATAGCCTCAGGTGAGTTCTTGAGTCAAAAAGGAGAGACACCTTTGAAGACATCCAGGGAAGAGAAAGCTGTCTGGAGGCTGCTACTATCCTGGCACAGTGAGTCTTCTCGGATTTCATGGCTTCCATCCTTCCTGGAACTACTAAACTCTCTTGAAAATACCAGGGGTTCAAGTTACTTTGGCACAACTGGAAACTTTAATCAGTATCATATGAATGGGATTTTAAGATTTCTTAGAATTTGCTTCTTGATGTTTGAACTGTTTCTTTGGAAGATCAATCATCTTTAAAAGTTTCTTGGGGAGATGAAAGTGAGGGTTCATTGGTTGGGTTCAGTTCCTAGCATCTTTATTACGTACTTCCCAACTGTCTGTAAATTGAGCTTCAGGGAATCTGATGCCCTCCTCTGGTATCTTCAGGCACCTGCACTCCTCTACACATAATCTACCTGAAATACATAGAATTCGTTATTACTACTGCTATTACTATTATTATTATTTTAAATTACTTGGGAAGAAAGGAAGTTATTCCTTGGCCCAACAGAGTGGACTATACCTTGATAGAATTTCATTTCTCATTGGAATCTGTGTGTGTAAATTTGCTGACCTATAGCTAGAAAAATAGCCCAGTTTCAGAATTATAACATTAGTAGACAATTTCAACACTCCACTCATACTTAAACCTGGAGTTTTTAGAAGGAATTTGTAGAGATAAAACATATAATATCATTCTAATATATCTTTTGTTAATTTTCAATAATGCATGCACAATGTATTTTGAAAATGAATAATTCATTGTGGATTTGTTGATTAATTCCTCTGTGTATTCCTTTGTCCTTGAAAACCCTCAGGAGAAAAATATTACATCTGCTCTTGGGCCTGTCCATGAACAAGTTGGTCTAAATACCTGGTTGGGCAGTGATTAATCAGGTCCAGACTTTCCCAGAACAGCTGTGTCCAGAACATGTCCCCTTGGAGCTGGCTGGAGGATAATTTACCTCCAGGGATGACATACGTCTCAATTTATTTTTATAATTTAACAGAGTGATTTCTTTTCAAGATTTCAAATACAGGTGACATTTTTCTAAAGTAGCAGCGTGTGTCAAAGATCAAGGTTCTAGGTTTGTGTCTCCCCACTCATTAAGAGACTGACCTTCAGGAAATCTCCCATTGTCCTGATATTATTCTCTGAAGTACAGATTAGTACATTCTACCACAATGCTCTAGCCATGTTGGTGGAAGCAACAAATGAAACTCTATATTTAGAGAAACGACTTTGAAATAGTTAAAATTGAGATCTTTCATTAACCAAATTAGAGCAGGTATTATGTAAGCACTCTGCTACAGTTTTTAGAGCATATCATGCTGAGCAAATTATGAAAGTTTTGTTTCTTTGCGACTCAGCTCAATTCTTCTGAGATGTCTCACGTCAGTTACACCCTCCAAGTATGGTCTTCTGAGGAAATGCAAACACTTCAAATTTTATCTTAGTAATTTTGAGTGTAAGTCAGAAATTTAGAATGCATTTCTCTTTTGTTTCTCATTCAATGTAACCCTGGGTCCCCAGGCAGCCTGGTGTGCAAGGCTGTTGGTGGACCATGGGGCATATGATACACACAGGCCCTTCGTGTCTATGTTGTTACACCTGACTTCATCCAGCTCCCTTCCCCTCTTCTTCTCTCTCCTTTTGCTTTTCTTCCCCTGTCATCTTTTCCTCTTCCTCTCTTCACCTCCCCTTCCCCTTTCCTCTTTTCTCCTCTCCTTAGCTTAGGTCTGTGCACTTCCCCGGGCTTATAATGAGTGGGTCTACAAAGCATTCTGCTAAATGTTGCTTTGTTCCAACCATGAAATTTCTTTTCACTATCAGTCCTCTTGGGATAGATTCCTAGGTAGTCATTTTACCTCCCTGCAGCTGGAGCTCTGAGGAGAATATCATTTTTGTCAGGGATCAATAAGAAAAGCAAGTGTTTTGTTTTTGGTAATTACATTCCCCACACACACCTAAGAATTCAGGCCTTTTATCCACACTACTCCTTTACTTTGTGCTGGAGGACCAAACATGGGGTAGGGCTCTTCTTTCTCCTGTGGTCCAACTCTATTTATGTCCTTTTCTGTTATTCATGAATAAATAGTAGAGAAGGAAACTGGAAATGACTGCTGATTCTAAGAAAACATATTTCACTTAGGTCCAGGCTCTTTTACTCCTATGCTATTCAATAGTCAAGAAACTGTCTTCTGAGGTTGGCTTCCCCACTACTTCTATGCCTTAGGAGATCTTTTAAGTATTTGTAAGAACATGAATTGGAGGGTAGAATATAAATCAAGTACAATTTATATATTCATAGAATTTGTAAGCCATTTTTACTTGGTACTATACTTACAGAAATGTCTCAAGGAACAAAAATACATAGACAAAAGGAACAGAATTAGGCATGGGGAGATGGCTTATTCAGGAGAGCATTGACCTTGCAAGCAGGGGGACAAAAGCTTGATCCCAGAACCCACATGAAAAAGTGAGTGTGGTGCTACAGGCTTGTAATCCTAGCACAGGGGAGGGAGAGACAGAAAAGTTCTTGACCTCAGTGGCCAGCCAGCCTAGCCTGCCTGAGGACTTCCAGATCAGTGAGAGATATATTTTTGAAAAATAATAAATAACGTAGATGAAGCCTAAGGGACAACACCCAAGGATCTTTTATGGTCTCTACATGCACTGAGACACATATGCAGGTTCACATGTGCATATTGTGTAGCTTCCTCCCAGGTACGAACATATACGGGCATATGAATACAAAAGTATAAACCAACAAAATTGAGTTAGGGAGATAACAAGAAATAGTAAACGTAAACAATTGACTTACTGCTCTATTTTAAAAATCAGTTGGTACTTACAAGATATATTTTCACTTTTTACTTTGTATAGCAGTTATTTTGTGAGCAGCCCCACTTCTCAAAATTAATAGTCTATTCAGAGTGTGGCCATTAAATTAATGCTAAGCAAAAAAACCCCACAGAAATTCATAAAGTTTGGTGGTGTAAGTGCTATAATCAAATTATGACCAGAGAGTACTAATATTATATGGGAGAGCCACTAAAATATTAATCACTTCACAAAATTATATTTTATCTATATGTATTTTAGCCACTACTTATTGTATCAAAACATATGACAACATTCTAGCAAAATTAAATTCACTAAAATTTTGCCTTAATATTAATTAACCTTTTTCTTCAGAGTATCAAATTTCATGTAATGTCAGCAACATGACTGTGATACTGTATTTAAAAATATATTGCTCATATTACCACCTCTTCCTCTCTATGACTGGACTCCAGAAGTTGACCCAGTGCTTAGCTGTGGATCTTTACATTGGCTTCCATCAGTTACTGGATATAGGTTCTGATCTGAGCAAGTGGACAGCTGGGGAACTTGCACATGACAGAACTAGTCTCTCTGAATGTGGGTGACAGTTGTGTGGCTTGGGTAGTTTGTGGACTTCTAGCAGTGGAACCAGTATTTATCCCTAGTGCATGAACTGCTTTTTTTTTTTTTTTTTTTTAGCCCATTCCCTATGGAGGGATACTTTGCTCAGCCTAGATACAAGGGGGGAGGGCATTGGTCCTACCCCAAGTGTTATGATAGACTTTGCTGACTTCCCATGGGAAGTCTCACCCTCTCTAAGGAGTGGATGGGCAATAGGGTGGGGTAAAGTGGTGAGGGGAGTGGAAGGTTGTGGAGGGAGAGGGAACAGGAGTTAGTATGTAAAACAAGATTGTTTAAAAAAAACGGTGCAGGTTTGGGGAGATGGCACAGTAGGGAAAACACTTGCTGCACAATCATGAGGGTCTGAATTCAGATCTCAGCACCTACATGAAAGGCCTGGCAATACGCGTCTGTAAACCCAGCCCTGTGAGGTGGACACAGGGAGTCTAAGGGCTCACTGAGCATGGAATGTAGTCAAAACAGGGAGCTCCAGGTTCAGTAAGAGGCAGTCCCTGAAACTGCAGTATAGAAATGACTGAGGAAGAAGTTATAATGACAATCTCTGGCCTTAACAAATACATGTGTGGGTTACCACACGCGTGGACACACACGTAAATGCATCATCCATATACACATAAAATTAAAATTATTTTAAATACTAAGAATACAGTTCATGTGTTTAGCATTTCCTAAGAACATATTTTTTTTTTAAGAAAAGCAAGGAAAAACTGCTGTGGACAATTTAGTTGATGTACTAATCTGTCTGGTGGTTAGTGAATTGCTGGGTCTGAAGTTCAGAGGCAAGCTTGCCCAGTTGAACTCAGACAAACTCAGTCCAGTCGAGAAGATATTTCCTCTAAATATCTATTAGTTAATCACTAGGTAGAGCTAGTTACCATGGCAAGCCCTGCTTTACATAGCGCTTCTCCTGAACTGTGCAATGCTGCTTCCGCATTGTATCTGCATCTCTCTAGTTTCTCCATTCAGTCTCCTTTGTAGTTCCTGATCTTGCTCTGCACCTTCCCTGATTCTGGATGTTACTAAAACACTGGACCAGTAGCGTGTGTGTCAGACTTCAGGTGGCTCCCTGGATGTCTCTGCTTATGGAAGATGAAGATGGAAGCAATGTATTACTAATTCTGATTGGCTAATACTCCACTCCGGCACCTCTCACATTTACCTGGACTCTTCCTAGGATGCAGTTTCATGTCATTATATTCTTGATGGTGACTTTAAACAAAGCCTCAGAGACCTCACATGGGATCTTCCTTCTCTGAGTATCAGTTTTCCTCCAGAGTTTCTCCTTATAAGAAGAGAATGATCCCAATGCCTGCCACATGAGAAACGACCACAATTATTATTTCTATGTCTGTAGCAGTTCCTGCAGTCATAAAATAAATGCATTCTTTAAACAAGAAGAAAATTAGTTCCAAAGGCTCAGAGAAGGGTAGAGTTATTATTTTTAGTAAACTTTTCCTATTAAAATGGTTTTGAAGTTACTAAAAAATAGAAAGATAGTGAGTCCCCATAAATCTCACAGCCACTTCTGTTGTTAATATCTTGGGATTCTATAGTACATTTGTTATAATTAGTGAACCAAATGTTGATGCATTATTGTTAGCGTTTGTCCTTTATTTGACTCAGGGAACTGCATTTAATTTAGAGGCCTTATCTCTTCAGGCTCCTCTTGGCTTTGATTTCATGTAGATGGCTTTCCGTTCCCACAGCCTACCTACACTTTAGACAACGTTTTGGTTTCCATTTTCATAGAAAATTTACTTTAAAAAGTTGACATTCTAAATCATTCCCCTGCCCTTTAAAAATGCTTATACATGATCTTCCAGTCTCCAGACAGTTTTAAAACTCAGAAATGTCTTTTCAAGGACAGAGAGACCATCTAAGCACAGAAAGAGATAGCAGCCTTGCCGTCTGGTCTCTCAGGAAAGGAGTGGCAGGACCTTACCTCAATGTGAGTCTCTGCAGTCGTAAACACAGAAGGTCTGATAATGCAGAAAAGCACTAGCAAACTTGCCCCACTGTGCAGGATACATCTCTTTGATCATCCTCCTCCCAGTGCCTTCTAGTACTTTCCATTAGCTCACGTCAGTGCTCCAAACCTCCCTCCCCTTTAGTTAAGTGCACTGCTCAGTTCTCCCTTCCTCAGTGAAACAAATACTCTTGAGTACTCTTCTTTACATATTCTTTTTCAGCACAATTTTTGCCTTGGCAACATCATATTTTCCTTTTCGTTGTAGAACCCTGAACTTTTGACTTGTTTCTCTTGTGCACTTTATAGATGTTTTTCTCATGATTAGACTAGTGCTGTGAATTTTTGAAAATAGCAGAAATAAAGTACCATTTTCATTGCATTGTGTCAAGGATGTCTACATCAACAAGATTTGTCACCACTGACCTATACATCAGGTTTTAGTGATTTTTGTCATTGCTGTACTTGAGTGCCTGGAACAAGAACCTAAGTGAGGAAACAGTGTTTTGGCTCTGGTTGGGAGATACAATTTGTCATTGCAATCGTAGTCAAACATGAGGGGTGAGTATTCATGCCCACTTCACTCTTTCCTATATTTAGTTCAGGATCCCAGTCCATGAAATGGTGCTTGCCACAGTTGAATTGATTCTTGCAGGTCCTCCAGAGGTATGCACAGAGGTTTGTCTCCTAGGTCATTCTAGATCCTAAACTGACAGAATTAAGGATCACACCCTCCATCTAGATGTGACCATTTTCATCAAGCGTGTCTCCCATGATTGCTCAGTGTTATGCTTTCTGGTTTATACGGCTGAGCATCTGCAGTATGTGGAATTCTCTAACATTTGAAAAATGTATTTATGGCCCACTCCATTGATTAATCTGGTTGATTGTTTATTCCTGTCTGTTTCGAGGTTTGGATATGTGTGTTATGCTTTAGTTGCAAGCATGAGTGCTTTTCTTTTCACTGCACGGCCGCAGAGAACATGCATTTGACTCCCTAATCATCTTTGCACCCCTCTAACTTTGTAATGCATTTATTGTTGAGTATTACTTTTGTCAGTATGAGAGCTCTGGGTATTGTTTTTATTTTCTGTCTTTATCTTAGAATCAGTTATTTTTCTAAGGAACACTTGCTTTTTATTTTTGATAACAATGTTAGAAATAAATGTCTAGGAAGGATGTTTGCCAGTTACTATGAGGTAGTCTTTCTATGGCCCTTCTCAGCTCCCAGAATACAGAAATATATTTGTATTTTATGATAAACATATTGTAGAATAACTTTTGCCTACATTCATTATTTCTATATGCTACTTTCTATATAAATAAGATCAAGTGATGCTATGATAGACTTTTTCACGCTGAGTTATCACACACTAGCTACTTTCACTCCTTGCTTACCACAGACTCTTGCTCCAACTGTGATAAACCTGGATTTCCTCTGTCTCCTACTGATTTCATTTGGTAAAAATCCCCAGAATGCATATTAAGCAGTACAAGAATTGATGGCCTTTGTCTGGGCCAGATCCAAAGTTATCTACACCAGCACAGTGCTCCGTAGAACTGTCTTAGCCTTCACCATATCAAGTTGTAATGTCAGAACACTTCCCATCCCTTTCCCATGTGTCCTTGTCATATATTTATAGTGTAGTTAGATTTTTTGTATTTTATAGGATATTGTAGAAATTATTCAACCTCCTAAAGATTTTCGATAATCTTCATGCCTCAAAATTTCTGTAACCCCGTGACTCCTCATTTTAGAATTTTATTCTTTTCCAATTGCTATTTTAATGCTATAAATTTCTACATAAAAACCACCACTACTTCTGAGAAATTCTGTTTTCAGTTATACTTAATTCACTTATATTAAACTTCTCCAGAGATCTATTCTTTGATCCATAGGTAATTTGAGAGTTTTTCATTTAATGGCTTGTTATTTAAAGATTCCTTGTTATATTTTGTTATGGATTTCTACTTCATTTTTATTTGGTTAGAACATGCACTTTACAGATTTCCACTCTGTTAAACTTGCCAAGATTCTCTGGAGGGTGCTGGACCAGTATGACAAAAGTTCTCCCTGAGTTTTGGAAAATGTGCATTCTCCAGTTGTTGATGGACTAGTCAATAAATGTCAATTAGATTGAATGATTGATAACTCCATCAATGGATATCACTATTCTTTCTGAATTTTTTACCTACTGGCTGTATCAATTACCTAAAAGACTGATATTGTGTTCTCCAACTATAATAATACAACGGTCTCTCTCTCTTTTGGATTTTTATCATTTTTGTCTCACAGTCACAATATGTTACTGTTAGTGACACATGCATTTAGGATGATTTCATTCTCATGAATATTTTATCCTTTATCATTAGCCAATGCCTTCTTCATCACTGATCATTTTCTTTTCTATGCTTTCCTGAAATTAAAATAGATACCCATACTTTTTTTGGATTGGAGTAAGACTGGGACATCCTCTTTATCTTCACTTTTAGCCTGTCTTTACATGCCATGAGGGTTTCGTGTAGAACATGCATTTTTCATCCATTTTATTGACATTATTCACTTTTAAGGTGACCACCTGGACTGCTACTTATCATTTCTATGGCTATTTTCTTTTTTTCCATATTCTTTTATTTTTCATTCAAAAATTTACACTTCCACCCCTTCTCCCAGTCCCCTCCCTCTCCCCCAGTACCCCTTTTCCTCCCTCCCCCTGCTTCCTTAAGAGGGGGCAGGGTACCCTGCCCTGTGGGAAGCCCAAGGCCCTTCCCACTCCATCCCGGCCTAGGAAGGTGTGCATCCATATAGACTAGGTTCCCAAAAAGCCAATACATGCAGAAGAGATAGGTCCCAGTGCCATTATCATTGGCTTCTCAGTCAGGCCCCATTGGCAGCCACATTCAGAGATTCGGGTTTGATCATATGCTCATTCAGTCCTGGTCCAGCTGGATTTGGTGAGCTCCCATTAGATCAGGCACACTGTCTCAGTGGGTGGACCAGCCCCTCGCGGTCCCGACTTCCTCGCTCATCTTTTCCCACCTTCTGCTCTTCGACTGGACCTTGGGAGCTCAGTCCATTGTTCTGATGTGAATGTGGGTGCCCCTCAATGGAAGAATGGATCAAGAAAGTGTGGAATATATACACATTAGAATACTACTCAGCGGTAAAAAACAATGACATCCTTAAATTTGCATGCAAATGGATGGAAATAGAAAACACTATCCTTAGTGAGATATCCCAAACCCAAAAGGATGATTATGGTATGTACTCACTCATTAGTGGATCCTAGCCATAAACAAAGAACATTAAGCTTATCGCTCACAAGCCTAGAGAAGCCAAATAGCAAGGTGAACCCAAAGTAAAACATATATAGATCCTCCTGGAAATTGGAAGCAAACAAGATCGCAGGGCAAAAGTTGGAAGTACGGGGGTGGGGATGGGGTGGAGGTAGGGGTCAGGGTGGGGGTCGGTGAAAGGGAAAGGGAGAGGGGGAAGGGAAAAGGGAAGGACTGGGGAGAGCTTGGGGGAGTGGGAGGGTAGAGATGGAGGAAGGGTGGATATTGGAGAAGGGAATAAGGTATCTACATTAAGGGAGTCATTTTAGGATTGGCAAAAGTCTTGGTTCTAGAGGGGATCCCAGGTGTCCACGGGGAGGTCCCCAGCTAGGTACTTGGGCAGCAGAGGAGAGAGTGCCTGAACTAGCCTTGTCCCATAGTCAAATTGATGAATATCTTGATCATCACCATAGAAATTTCACCCGATGGATGGAGATAGAGACAGAGACCCACATTCACATCAGAGCAATGGACTAAGCTCCCAAGGTTTATGGCTATTTTCTAATTTCATTTTAACTGGGCATTTTATGATTCCATTTTCTTTCATTTATTTGTTCTATCAATCACACATCTTTATTTATTTCATTTTAATTGGCTCCTTATACAGTCTAAAACATAAATTACTAGGTGACCTAAATCTGCCTGTGAAAACCACTCATACCACTTAACAAATAGTACAGCTATCATAGGGTGCTGTGTAGCTGTTTCCTCTGAATTAAAATGGATCTCCTTTGCCTGGATTCTGAAGGAACCTCCCCATCCTCTCTGTTCTTTGCCCTCTAAGCTGTTTCTCTGTGGGTGAGATGTTTCCTTCTTCTAGCTTCTTCCAAGATATTGCTATTGTGTTTGGTTTCCTCACTCTGAAGATGTTGTCCTTAGGGGTTATTTTCTGACATTTTGTCTGCATGCTTCTCTATGCTTCCTGGGCCTGTGGTTTTGTATTTTTTATTAATTTTAGAAGTCTCCTTATCATTATCATATTCTTCCTTATTTCTCACTTTCTCGACCTCATCTGGCATCCCAGTTTCACATATATTATGCCTATTAAAATCATACCTGGGTTGTTAGGTGTTATTTTTTTTTCTATTTCTTTTTAAAGCATTTTAGCTAGGACTGATATCTCTTCAAGCTGGCTAATCCTTAGCTCTACTGGATGTATTCATGAGCTCACTTATGGCATTTCTTTTTGATTTCTGTTCCAATATTGTTATTTTGTAATATTTATTATTTTCCATTTTCTGAGAGTTTTAGTAGTTCTTTTTTTTTCATTCTTTTGGAGGCCTGCCACCTAGCTCCCAAGTAAATACACAGAGACTTATTCTTACATATGAATGCCCAACCTTAGCTTGACTTGTTTCTAGCCAGATTTTCTAAATCAAATTAACCCATTTTTTCTTCTAAGTTTTTCCTTTGGGTTTTTACCTTTCCTTATTTTATGTATCTTTCTTTCCTTCTTACTCCATGGTTGGTTGTGTGACTGGGTGACTGGCCCCTGGCATCCTCCTCTCTTTCTCCTTTTCTCACTCCCAGTTCTTCTCCTTTTCTAGATTTCGTTTTTTCTCTCTTTCCACCAACCCCACCTGTTTCTCTCTCCTGCCTAGTTATTGTCCATTCAGCTCTGTATTAGATTAATCAGGTGTTTTAGACAGGCAAAGTAACAGCTTTATGGAGTTAAACAAATGAAACATAAAATAATGCAGCATATCTTTGCATCATTAAACAAATATTCCATAGCATAAACAGCAACATGTCTTCAACTAATATTCCATAAGACGTTTTCTTCTTTCACTTCAGATGGCTCATATGTTCTGGATATTTTTCTTTTTCTACCAAAATAGTAAAAATCAATCACAGTTACTCTAAATTTCTGGTCCCATAAAATTATAATGTGAACATCATGTCTTGGTTCTGGTAATTGCTTGCTTCATTTATGTTTGTTTGTTTGTTTTGTTTTGATTTTGTCATAATTATTTTCCACAGAAAATTGGCTATATTGCAATGTGCATAGAAACTCCTTACCAGCTTCTAAGTGCTAGTTTTTATTTTGGCCTCTTATCAGACATGGGAAGCTCTAGATCCTTTGGTGTCATTGTTTTTGTATCTTTCTCCTGACTTTGGGCTTCTGGTTATTGCAGACTTTTCAGCTGAGCACTGTCCTTGTAGTACCAGGTTTGTCTAGTAGTGAGAGGGAGGCTAGGTAATCTTTGACTGATGTTTCAGTCTCTCAGGAGACCTGACCTCTCTCTGATTGCATCTCCAGGAGTGCAGTACCACTATCTACCCCATTCTTGTCAAATGCGTTTTGTCTCTTAAGTGAGACAGGATGAATAGAGAGACCCAGAGTAGGAAGAACACCCTTTCCTTGGCTATGGTAATTATTGGCAAATTCTTCTCCCCTACTGGATATGACTTTGCATGCAGAACATATTTTTCATAATTAAGTTTCCCTTGTCATAACTACAACTGTAAAGGTATTTCTTGGATCTTAAAAAAATAAGGATATCATGTGAATTTGGATGCAAAACCCATGAAAGGGTAGAAGAGCTCACTGGGACTGATGACCAGGATTTATAGCAAATTATCACCATAACCCTTTAAATGCCCACATGTTTGGGGTGGCAGCTACTTTGGTGCTATATAATCTGAATGCAAATATAACTTTCTATATGAATCAATTTCTTCATGACTTAGAGTGTCAATTTGTCATCTAATCTCAAGGTTCCAAGAAGAGTCATTCATTTTCAGCTTATTTATCCTTTCTTACGGGAGTGTTTGCACATGCACATGAGAACTGAAGTTGGAAGCCTAAGGTTTATTTGTTTTATGTAAAGGTCTTGACCAGTGAAGTTCCCAGTGAGATGCGTAATTCACTTTCTCTGACATTTCTTGTATTTGTACCACCAAAAGCTCGTTAAATGACTTCCTTCTACCTCAATCTAGGGAGATAAAAATAATCCTAACCAGTCACTAAGGAATATTTTGAAGCCAAAAATGCCTAATAGAATTCTATCTGTTAAACATGATACAACTATTACTGTGATTGTAGGTACAGATATTAACAGAAATGGCAGGTGTTTTCATTTCTTGCCACAATTTGTGTTCTTTTTCATTCTCACAACCTCTCATCCTGTCCTCTTAATTACTCTCAATAAAAACAGCAGTTCTGTATTTCAGTGAGGAACTGAGTTATAGTGGCCTCCTAATTGATCCAGCAGTATCTGTGGTAAGTTTGACACATATTATCATATTATTAATATTTTAACACGGAATGAGGAGTGTTACTCAACGATCCTGGTGAAGTACAGCAGTAAAGTCTTCTAGAGTGAGGTCTTCCTACACAGGGGATTCATGGCTATATGAGAGCTTGAGGCATTAAACTATGCACACATGATAGCATTGGTGATCTGCCACGTTCCCTAATTCCCGATATGAGTTTATGTGCACCGATTTAGGCAATTAAGTGTGAAAAGTGGAGGATCCGAACCTGTCAGCTCGTCTGAAGAGCAGACAGTGAGTGTCACAGTCTATATATAAACCAGTTCTTTGCAGCCCACAGTTATGCTGGGCTCTCCTGTAAGCTGGCTCAGCCTGCTGATTCTAACGAAGGGGGAGCCTCGGCTGTGCTGCTGACCCTGCATAGTGAAAGAGTGCTGACAAGACATGGCCCCGGAGCCTACAACACAAAAGCATCTTCCTTGACAGGGTTCTCAAATCCAAAGTGATAGGCAGGGCACGTCCTGTCTCAGCAGTACCAGCCACAGTGTAGGCGTCAGCGAAACAAAAGGCAAAGCAATCTCTTTATTGTCTATCCCTATCTTGCAGGGTTCCAGTAACTGAAGCCAGCTGTCCTTTTGTTGTTATTCATTGAAATGATAGGTAAAGAATAGAACTAGGCATATTAAAATTTTAATTCCACGTGTCAACAACAGAGAAGCTCGGAACAAGAATATGAGAAGTGACATTTAAGAACAAGAACCATTATCTAGGAAGAAAAAAAAAAAAACAAACCTTGAGTGCATTTTAAAGGTTTTTGCAAAATTTGTTTTAAAAGGGTTAAATTATTATTCAGGTCAAATATAATATACAAAAATAGTTTATTGATTAAAATAGAACCAATATCATAGTGTTTTTTGTACACAGATTGAGAAAAAGTCACAATGCTGCAATGAATTGCTGAACTTGAGTAGATAAAGAACACCCTGCCCCCAAGAAAAGCATGCCCTGCCTCCAGAGGGCATATACTAAGAACACTGATTTATTTCTGGAGCCAACAGTAGCACCATGCCTTTTATATACGCTAGAATTTCCCTATGTGTACATTTCCATAATATCTATCTTATGGGATATTAAGTAATAATAAACTAGAACTCATAAAAGTTAAGCAAATGTTTCCTCGTTTTTTTCTTCTCCCTCTTTCAAAACTTCTCTTTGTCCTTTCAACTCGTCAGGGTAAAGGAGTGCCCAATGTCTTTCCCTAGGCAGAAGTGAATGATCAGCACCATTACTCTTGTTCTTTGAAGTCACTTCTAAGTAGAGTAATGGACACTCAAGGGCTGGAGGATGGTGTCAGGTGATCTGATACCAGAGAGGACCGATTGGTGAATAGCACAGAAGGCATGAATATGCTGAGCAGAGATGCTTCAAATATGGGAGGGCACTGTGGGAGGGAAGGACTATCATTGCCTGTCTGAAATTGAGGGCAATTTAAAATGTATAAATTGTGTATTTGAAATTTTACCTTTAACATTTTCAGACCGCAGATGACATTAGGTAACTGGAACGATGGTCTCTAAAACTATGGGTCTGGAGGAAGTGTTATATATAGAATAATATAAATTCAGAAAATAAAATTTATGGTGATGCTTTTCTGTTGGCTTAGAAGTTACATGTGAATCTAGTGATATTTTAATTATCGTTTGTGACCCCACAGGCCTTGACCTGTTACAGCTTCTGGTCTGACAGCCCAGGCTCTGTCAGCTACAATGTGTAGGTTTAAATTAAGTCTCTATCATTAGATTTATCAATAAGACTCAGGAGTCAAATTCTAGGAAGAAAACCTGCTACCTCAGAAAGGTTGAGTAGCAACTACCTGACCTTGCTTTTTGGCTGGAGACACTGCAAGAGACATGTCTCTTCCCTCATCACAGAACCAAAAGGAAGTTCAAACTCTAGTCCCCATCCTTCCCTTCCTGAGTGTCTTCTCTATCCAAATGCTGGCTTCTCGACGGCTAATTCCCGTCAGCTAGTAACTGACTCTGTTCCCTGATTCAAGGTAAAGCTTATTGACAATCTGGAGTGTCACAGTGTGAACAAAATATCCCACAACATTATGGTCATCATCTTCCCACCCTCACATAACACCCAGAGTCCTCTGAGAAGATTAATTGGAAGGATTCAAATTCTTACGATGGAAAGAGCTCTGGGGAAAATGTCTTAGGAGCCACCAAGAATTGTAATATTGGTCACAGCATGATACTATGTATCTGAAATTTTATAGATATGAAAAAAACTATACCTCAGAAAAAAAGTAGTTTAGAGTTCAAATTCACTGGTGAATGAACAGGGAGTCAAGTCAGGCAAAATTTGGTGGTGTGTCAGTAAAAATGTAAACAACCAACTCATGGTAACTTTGAGTTATATAGTTTATTCTGTGTTGTGTAAATACTCCTACCATGGCTAATTTCAAGCTACTATGGTCCAAACTGATTTATAAAGGTTTGAAAATTTCCAGCCAACTATATTTATACAGGGTGACTCTAGCATGTTTGGTGAGTCAGATGTGGTTTTGAGCTATTGTGGCCGAGACACACATTGTGGGGAGCTACAGGATACATGATAAGATTTAATAGCAGGGCTGAAGACGTGCTAGTTTCCAGAAGGACTTGGTCATGAGTCCAGAAATGGAAGTGACCATGAGCAGACAGAACAAATGGTCTGGCAGAGGGACTTTGATGCGAGATGGCACCACACTTCAAATTGTGTCATCAGTGACAACACAATGCTGCACAATCCAAAGGGCTTTTATGGTACAACATTCCATATTGGAATGGAAAGTCATGTTTCACTGTGTTGTGCCCATTCTATAGTATACCCACAATGCTGTGTATACTACCCATCCAAAGGGCTTTAATGCACACCATTCCACAGTGCAGTGGAATGCCATGTTTCACAGTGCTGTGCCCATTTTATAGTATATCCACCATTCTGTGTATACTATCCACCTGTCAGTCTCTTAAAATCACAGAATGGACATCTTCATTGGAAGTGTTTTTCTGTACCCAACGGGAGGCGATTGGTAATTTTCTCAGGTCTGAAACAAGATTGCAAAGATGAAGCCAGCAAAAGTGGATTGATAACTGAAGCATTGAAACTAGTTTTCCTGTCACCCAGCACAGCCTCCCTAGGGAGCATACTTTGAGACAGATTCATGTGCAGGCCATTTATTCTTCAGGGGTGCTCTCAGAAAGTTATCTGTCAGAGGAATGGAGAAAACAGATGCGGGCAGGCACTGCAGCTGAACTTCTGTGCAGTCACAACAAAGACTCCATTCAATCCTATGGGAACTCCGGAGGAATGACCTCAGAGATGCAAGCAGAGGAGAGTGAGTGTGGTTAGAGTTTTTATTCTGGCACTAGGAGGATGTTATTAGATACGATCTGCTCCTAGAAGTAGGTATGCACTCAGAGGTAGTTTTCTTCCTTCCACAACACTCCAGAGAAGGGTAGGTTGACAGTATTGACTCCAGTGCTCTGTGCAACTGGTTTGTGAGTGCTAATTGTATTAGAATAGGCATTCAGGTTGCACAGCACAGCATAGCACAATGTATTTGGGTTTTGTTATTTTTTTCATGTTCATACAAAGTTTAGTTGTGGCTTTTCATCGTATATCATTGTACTTTGATTTTTCATTTTACTTTTATTTTGAGATAAGGTCTCTTTATATGACCAGCCTGGTCTCAAACTTAGAGACTCACTTGCCTCTCTGCTTCCCCACTCCCTGGAGTGCTGAGATCATGAGATGTGTATCACCATGCCTGGCCTATGCTTTGTTTTTATTTGTACCCTTCCTCTCCTTTGTAGAATTTAGACTTGCATTTACTAATGTCCATGCATGTATTTAGGGTGTGAAAGTAGAGAAGGGCTCAATGAGAGGTAGGAGACAATAGGAACACAAGAGGATAATGGAATGCATGCAACAATAGTATGTCTTGTTTTCTTAAGATACAGTTAAGTTATATGTGGGGGGGGGAAGCTGAATGGTAGTGTACTTGCCTAGTAGATGTATGAGGCCCTGGACACAATCCTCAGTATTCTCTGCCTCTGTTTATGTGTGCATGTGTGTGGTGTGTGTGTATGTGTGTGTGTGTGAGAGAGAGAGAGGGAGAGAGAGAGAGAGAGAAGCAATTCTATGAAAGGAGAGAGAGAGGGAAGAAGGGAGGGAGGGAGGAAGAGGAGGGTGAGGAGGAAAAAAGAAAGTTATACTGAATATATATCTCTATCTATCTATCTATCTATCTATCTATCTATCTATCTATCTATCTATCTATCTATCTATCGGGGGCAGACATTTTTTCAGTGGAATCATACATTTCACAGTATAAATCTATTTGTTTACATAACTTTCCCTGTCCCTCATTGCTGCCCCATATCGTGATTCTCTTTCTTATCTTAAACACTGCAGTTTTAGCGCTGTGAACTAGCTCACCCATTTAGAATACTTAGTGTTGAATTTGTTACTTGTTGGTTTCACAGACTTCCACTGTTGGTGGTTGTTTTCAAAGCATGTTCACTAATAGTAATGAGACCATATTTATTTGACTATTCCAGTGGGGATGCTGAGGCTGTCATAGAGAACACTTCCTTCAGAGAGCATTTGGAGTGGCTCTCACACAGGGATGCCAGGTGTCCTAACAACTAATATCCCCCCTAGAACCTCCAGTCCAGCACTGAGTGCTCAGTTCAGCCTCCTGGTTGAGTTCTGTCCTTTCATCTCTGCTACTGTACTGACTTATGCAATGTTCACGCCTCTTCATTTTGACCTCTCCTGTCTAAACTCAGGTCCTGATGGTTTGGTTTTGCTCTTCTGAAAGGGGTAAGAATGGGAAATTCTTTCATCTTCACAGAATCCCCGGATGCATTGAAGAGCAGCTGTAGAAGAGTCATTTGGTCTGAAGATGGAGTGTACACTGAAAGACCCAGTTGGCCACCTTATACTGTTTCAGGGCGGGGTGCAGACATGTTATGAAAAAAGAAATGGGTGAAATAGCAATTTTGAGTTTGGGATTTTACTACTGGAATATTGGAGAACCGAAAAGTACAGATGAAGAGAAAAGGCATATATTTTGAAGGGTGTGAGTGTAAGGTAGTGTATTCTAACGTGCCCACTGTATTCTGAACATGGTATATAAAAGTTTAAAGATGCATTTAAACCAGTATTAAATTCATATGCAAAATATTTCAAATAGTATTTAGCACAGCTGTCAGGATAAATTAATAGCATACAAATAGTACAAGAATATTTAATTTTAGATAGCTTTTCTTAGTATTTTAGGTAAGAGAACATTATGTTTAATATGGAATATGACATAAATTTCTTATATTTTAAAAAGTTTAATATTAAAAATGTAATCTACTATCAAAAGGGGGCTTAAATTAGTTAACATGAGCTATTTACATGAAGAAATTATAACAAATATATTCACTCAGATGTCTGTTAGATGATGTTTTGAGTATATCTGATAACCTTTAACTTCTGGGATTTATAGGTAAGCATAAGATTTATGTAATATCCAAATCTCCTAATTATTTTCACCATGGGTCAATATGATGCTTATAAATTTTGTTTAGATCAATCTAATTGTTACCAGTTGTATAAGAATAGAATTATATGAATTGTTTAAGAAATGTCACAAGCTTGGTTTTTAGGATTTGCTTCATCTTTAGAAAGAAAATCAATATACTAACTAAACTTTGAATATTGTAGACCAAATCTTTCATGTTCATTATCTCAAAATAACTGTGAGAAAAATTTTAATTACATGTTCATATGTTGTAAATGACCTTCCTTACAGTGATACAATTTTTCTTTGACAAATTAATTTTATGTAAAATAAAAAATTTTTTCAGTGACAGAGAGAAAACCAATACTATGTTATGAGAAGACATTTACTGAAGGTTTTTATGGCAAAGGTGAAATAACTTGATTTCTCTACATTTTCTTATGTGACAACTTGGGTTGGGTAGTTGTATATCACCTTGACACAAGCTGAAATCATTTGAGAGGAGGGAACCTCGGTTAAAAAATGTCTGCTTAAGATTGGGCTACAGGCAATCCTGTAGGTCATTTTCATAATTAGTGATTTGCCATACCCAGAATGGTGTCGCCTGTATGATAACGATGACTCTGGTCCAGAGGACACAGGCTGGGGGGTTCGTGCCGTACGTGGATAGGCCTCCGGTGGTTCCTTAGCAATCAGCTCAGGTCATGAACTAGAATGAAAGATTATGTACTCACTGCTGTCATAGATGGTTAGCTGCCTCTGCTATTCTTTCCTGTTTCCTGATAATGTTCTTTGCTGTACTTGGCCAAATGCATATTATTACCAGAGAACCCCTTGATGTTCCTGGGATTGATAATTGTGATATGTGATACTAAAACAGTGCTCGAAATGCCTCCAGTGTTTCAAGCCCTTGTGCAAATTCTGGATGATAGCAAAAAAGAGATCAGTGTTGGGGGGTATTATGGATGAGTTACAGCAGCGGGAACTTTTCCTAGAAAAAAATTGATGATTTGGGAGAAACAGGTTAAGATCCAGATGTTGTTAGGAAACCCCCATTCTGGAAATAAAGAAACTAGGAAAAAAATCCCTTGCAAGATTTGGCATTCTAACACATAAGGCTCAAGGGGTAGTAAAAGTTTAGGATAGGGGATAAGTGGTGGGAACCACCCAGGAGTACAATTGAGTCACCAGATGACCCCATTCCATATAGAGGAAGATATGAGGATGATGGTCATAGGTATCTAATATATGAGGGACAAAAGCTGAATTACTTAGCTCTACCATTTATGGATAGACTTGCTAGATCCCAACCCCCATGGTGTTTGCTACATAAGAAAGTACAAAAAAGTATATTTCAGCAGATGCACAGAGTCACTAGAGGAGATAAATAAAGGGTGAGAAAAAGGAAGGGCCATGATAGCAGTTATGAGACAGAAACTTTCTATTCCTAGATAAAATGAAACTACTTGTCTGAGGTTTATGTTCCCAAGGACAAGCGTTCCCCTTCTAAGGACATGTTATGTCTAATACCTGCTCATCGCTGATGTGACTAAAAGAAGCTTTCATACTGTACCAACTAATGATACGTGACCTTCTGGTTTGTTCTTTTACTATATAATGAAAAAATGAATTCAGTAAAATCACAGCAGATTCCAACCACTCTCTTGTGTGTTGTGTCTGTCTGTCATTCACTGAACTTGTGCCTTCCTGGTACCAAGACCCTGATTCACCCACAGTCTGAGGGGCTCCCTTGAGCCAGTCCATGGCAGTGATTGATGTGGGGGAGCCAAGCCTATTCAGGGTAGGACCATCCCTGGACTAGTAGTTTTGGGTTCTATAAGAAAGCATACTGAGCAAATCACAGGGAGCAAGCCAATAAGCAGCACCCCTCTATCCCTTCCATGGCCTCTGCATCAACTTCTCCCTTCAGGCTTCTGACCTGTTTGCATTCTTGTCTTGACATTCTTTGTAATAAACAGTGCTGTGGAAGTGCAAGTAAAAGCAAAACAAAACAAAAAGAGAACAAACAAACAAACATAAAACAAACCTGTCCTTGTTGCTATTAGGTCAGTACAATAAACAACCAGGCCAGCTCAAGAATAACAATTATATTTTAATGGTTATAAGGGGAAACTCATGCTACAAGAGTGGGAGGTCTGACTTCCTATTTGTCTGGTGGGAGCCACGCAGAGAGAGTGCACACCTGGGTTCTCCCAGGTTTTTCCTCCTGAGCTCTAGGTAGCCAAGTCTTAACTAGATGTGATTGGTTGACAGAGTTTCCCCATCATCTCCTCCTTTTGTCTAAACAAGATCAATCCAAACCCAATATAACTATATACAATAGGAAGAGATACCAAATATAAAATTACAAACAATAAACAATATTAAGCAAGGAATACATAACAAAAGTTTTACTAAACATTCTATTTCAAGGAATCTAAATATTGCATAGAAATTAAGATTGACTAAATCATGAGGAAGGTAACTACAATTATCTAATCTTCAACTCCATCGAAGATCTGAGAAGGGAAACAATATTACTTGAGTAAACAGGAAGTACAATTGAGAAACTTTCAAAATGTGTAACAAATGACAGAGACAACAGGCTACGTGGGCAATCACCCAAAGTCTCATTTGCAATGTTGAGGCAACCAACTTTGGCTAAGGACTAACGTAACTGACATAACCATTTTCAAAGGCATAAAACTTTTCAAAACTATCTTACCCTGTCTTGGCAGGATATGACAGTCCTGTTTTATCCATTTACAGATACTATATATCTCTGACAGTGGTTGAGGCCAGTTCTGCCAAGAAGAAAAGGTGGAGTGTCTTTGGTGCTCAACAGCTCAACATTCTCTCGGGAATAGATCAGTGTTGCCAGAAGCGATTGTGTCTCACCACCACCGAATTCTAAGTTAGATTGAATGCCATTTTCTACAGCTCTTTGAAGAGGTTGAAGATTATCTATCTATACTGAATATAATCTCTATGTATTTAAAGAACCTGATTAGTCTAATTATAAATATGACAAACATAGATGACTATTGATCTATAATTCTCAATACCTATCTAACTTAAAGAATAAGACAATAAACAACTGTGCAATGAATGAGAATGACCTTCAAATGTAAACAATGTATAAATATCTTGATCACAGGTAGTAATGTATGCTGCAATATGGTAAATATATATCAAGATATAAACAATGTTTTAAACAGAGGTAGAAGCATACATGCATACAATATTCAATATAATTTAACTTTTTATCAATGTACAAGAATCTATACCTATATAATTTTCTAAAAACAATAACTCACAAATACCAATCTATTATCCCATTATCCAATTATCCCTCTTTTTTTTTTTTACAAAAAAAAGATCCCTGAGCCCTCAATCATATACCAATTATAATCAACACCTAAATGATGTCCCTAAGCCTGAGGGCAAACTTTGCTGGGAGAGGGGACATCGTCCTCTAAAATTGCTTCCTGCTGTCGTGGGGGCAACGTTCTTTCTAGGGGATCCTGTGAAAGTAAATGATGGTTAAATTTCAAGATTAATGTCTGGTAAAATTGCAAATAGTCTCTGAGTATTTTGTGGAAGTCTAGCAAGAATGTTGTAAAAGATGTGCACCATTTCAGCTAACCAAGTTGGAACCGTCTTGTGCAGCTGGTACCCAAAACAGATCTTTTAGTAGCGCTATCAGTATCATGATGTCATATCAACCAGGTGGAGTTGTTGTTGTGGGGCCCCGTCTTTTTCCTGGAAACTTCAAAGATTACAGCAGGAAAATTTATTGTTTATTATGGAAAACTTAAGCATTATTTATATAGACATACATATATATTCAATGAAAGGTATGACAAAGACAAAGACAGATATGAAGAAAGGCAAAGAAGTTTATAAATTATTTTGTCCTTCTGTCCCATAGCATGGCTCTTGACATGAGACAGAAACTCTGGGTTTTCTCTTAACAACAGGCTTGGATTTACAGAGGGACTGAGCCAGAGTCCAACTCCAAAACCAGCTCTAAGACCAGCTCTCTATGTTTATAAATATAAATGCATTTATATATATATACATGTGTGTGTGTGTGTGTGTTGAATATTTTCACTTACAGAACCTATTCAATTTTTTTGTTGATCCTTATTGGGTTGTAAATTGTTTCCATCTGTCAGTATTCAAACATCCAGGGTCCCTTGAATTTTTTGAAGATGAGTGTTTTCCTGCAGAGATAAGAACAGAACCCTGCCCCCATCTTATATGTTTTTCTTACCACCTGTGTGATTATCATCATTGCGGATGAGCTGTCATTTATCCTTTCCAAGAGGTTCCTCCTCTTTAAACCAAACCTTTATTAATTTTGATGGCTTTCATAATTTTTCTTCTCCTGTGGAAAAAGGCATCGAGCTATGTCGTAACCATAGTAATCACAGCTATGTCACTCAAAAATTTTTTTCACATCTTAATTTTTAAGAAGAGACAATAATTTTTGCATATATACACTTATTGAGAAAGGCTACAAAAAGGAGCAGTGTAAGGTTTGTACTTTTGGTTGTTTTTAGTATGATATACCATGGCAAATATCCTTTTCTGAATTTCTCTTGTGTCTCATATTTAGAAATACAAGGGAATTGCTAACTTAAAAAATATTTTATTACATGTGTGTGGGTGTTCTTCCCACATGTCTGTGCACCACTTGTGTACCAGGTGCCTTGGAGGCCAGAGGAGAGAGTCAGAACCCTTGTAACCACAGCTATAGGTGGCCGTGATCAGCGATGTGGGTGCTAGAAATCAAACCAAGGTCCTCTGGAAGAGTAGCAACAGCCACTGATTCATTTCTGCAGCCCATGATAAACTAACTTTGCATGTAATTCCTGGATATTGTAAAATTAAAATTTTTGTTGAGAATAGTGATTCTAAAACACTGGGTTGTTTCACAGAAACGTATTTTTTTTAAACAAAGAATAGAATCAGAACCTGTTTACACATCATTTTACCTTTGAGCCTCACTTCCAACATGTGTTTGATAAAATAGTCCACCAGGAATATTTCTCAACTTTGATTATAGGAATCTTCCCCAGGCATTAAGACTTTCCTCACACTACACGACTTAACCTGATCATTTTCCTAGTCCTCATAGTTGTTTGTGATGGATCTTTCCTTTAATAACCTTTCATATTGTTTGATATCCCTTTAATCATACGATTTAAGGTCCAGTTCCTCTTTTTATGTCACTTCCCATTTCCTGACTGCCAGTTCCCCTAGAACTAGGACGCTGAGGATTTTTTGAAGCTTCCATTCTTTGCCCGTTGCAAAGTGTGGAGCTCAATATATGTATATTTCAACAAGCTTCTCCGAAACAGTGTTAATATTAGTGACTTTTTATCAGAAGAGAAGACTTTTACTTTTTACTTAAACATTCAGGATAAATAATAGAGTCAAGGTTAGAAAGAGTCTATCTCTGATTTATCAATATTGTGAAGTAGTCACAGTTAATTTGGTTACACCCATATTCCCTGATAATTGGTTACAGTTTTTAGTGTCTCTGTTAATAAAGTATTATCATTGTGAAGTGCTAAAAAATACACCTATCTTGGAAAATACAGTCTTAATAATTCTCTATGAGGGCACTCTAAATGAATTGAATATTTTGGCACTCCTAGTACAGTTTGCTTAATTTTTGTTATTTGTTCCTTCTGAGGAGTTTTCATCAAAATATGTAGTTAAATTATTTTTTGTTTCTCGAAGGTTCTTTTTGAAAAACTGTGTACTTTTAACTTCCTTTACCATCAGATTAATCCTGTAGTTTGAAATTTCTGAGAACATTAATATTTTCACAATTGATCATCCTTATGTAAGTACTATGTTCCATTGCACTGCTATCCCGTTTATCAGAAGCCCTGTTCAAATAAGTCCCCAAAGAAAACACTCCAGCCAATATTATGTTCAACCTTTGTTAATGAAGTTATGCGTCGAATGAGATAGTGGGAGAGAGGACACTGTGAGCAGGAGCCCACCTGTTGTACTCAAAGCCAACTAGACTCCAAACAGAGCCCAAGTGTCTCATTTTGGTTTTGGATTGCTCTGCTTGAATTATTATTTAATTAATTAACACATTAGATCTTCATAGTGGATGTTCAATTTTTAATGAATGCCTGGTGAGGAAGTCACTGTGGTCTATGAACCGTGTGTCATAATGGTGTTTAGCAAATTCAGACAGTCAGTAAAAATAGCTTCCAGCACTTGCTGGTATGAAGATAGTAAATGGAGGTTTGTATTTTCATTGGACAACAATATATAGCAGATAAGCTGTAAACTATACTGATTGACATTATAAAATACTAGCTTTTTATTGACTATGTTTATAGTCATTTACTGCTTGTGTCAAGGTTAACCTTGTTAAGTTATTACAGTTTTAGTATAGTAATACATACTTATTTTATTTCAAAACAATAAATAGCTTTTATTCTTCTTTACAGCTTATAAAATTAAGCTGCGTTGCTGTCATTGAATATCAATATCTCACCTGAGATATTCTCACCTGAGAACTATGGTGCCTGAAAAGTTCATACATCAACTTTCTGCTGCAGAATGCTACAGATTTGTTCAGAGGAGAAATAAGTGACTGTGTGCTTTTGACCTTGTCTTCCCTGACAGCTGTCCTCATGGCATTGGGAGGAAACACCAAGCTTGATAGAGCAGTCATAGAACAGGTCTACCTAAATGGCTTCAGGTAGTGTCTACTTTTCTATTCACTGCCTTGTTCACACACCTGACTCTGAATTTTCTTTTTAAGAGGCTGCTTTGAATTCACTTGTTTAGAATGGTATATCCATGATATAATGAGTCATGAGAAGGAGGTTCCCATGGTTACATGAGAACTTGTTCCAGGTCTGCAGACATTAAAGTAATGAAGATATTGGAGAAGTCAACAATGGTCCTTCAATGTGAAGGTCATGCCAGCTACACGGCACACTTTGAAGGCTTCATTGGCACCACATAGGCACCTTTCTAATGTCCCATCACAGATTATGCTTTGTGGCTCTGCACATTTTCCCCTGGCATTGTGTAGGCTAAGACAGAGTAGATGGTGCCATTCTTAAATGTGGCAGATCTTGTCTGTGAACTAAGCTATGGGTATGGAAGGAATAGTTTCACTTAGTTTTCCAAATATTTTCCCTTAACTTTCAACAGATATGGGCAGATGATAGATGAGTCACACTTGAAGGTCACGTTTATGGATTCCGTGGTTTGTAGTCTAACTATCCAGAGTAAGATAGTGCGTCCCTTCATCACCATTTGACTGTAATCATTATGTTCCACCCCAGAAGCATTGTATCAATTTCTAAAACTCGTAGTCTATTGACACTTTACCAATGACCTTGACTTTGATCCCTTCCTTTGGGTTAGGTTAAATGTTTCTTACTGGCAGTAGAAATGAAGAAGTCCTAGACAGCCTTTAAGATGACTCCTTTAAGACTCCTGTGTTGCAGAAGCCAAGAATGGATTCATGGTTCAGTGTGAAGTCTACTAGATCGTTTGGATGGGTGCCATCTTAATTTCATTTGCTACCGTTCATTACAGTAACATCAGCACGTCCATTGGTATAGGATGTTGTAGAAGTTTCTGTTGCACAAGCTGCTCTCATGTAAATGCTCAGAGGCTTAATATGAATTATAAATGCTTGGCCAAAAGTTCAAGCTTATTACTAGCTAACTCTTATGTTTAAATTAACCCATTAATCGTATCTATGCTTTATCTTTTCTCATTAGGACATGCCCATCTTGTTTCTCTCTTGCTTCTGCTCATGACTCCATACCCCACCCTCCTTCCTCCCAGCATTCTCAGTTTTTCTCTCCCACCTAAGCTTATCCTGTTCACCTATTTTCTAGTCAGCTTTTTTATTAAACCAAATACAGTGACATATATTCACATGGTGTAAAGGAATATTCCACAATAGGACATTGTTTTGAGAGGAGGTAAGCTATTCATCAGCATCAAGAGAGTACAGTGTAAGGACAAAGGACCAAGTATGGGAGGGAAGACCGGGTGTGGATTGACCTTTTAGAGCAAAGCTTCCTTCTTGAAATTAACCAACATTCTTTCCCCTCCCTCACTCCTTCCTTCCCTCCCTCCCCCTCTTCTTTGTTTGTGATAATATAAACAGCACATTTCTCACTACCAGCATCTGACGAAACATTCTTCATGGCCAGGTACAGCAATTTGGAATTATTTTTTCTTATTCAACACACATATTTTGAGTGCTTAGCATGTTTCAAATGCTTTGTAGATTGCTACAAACAAAGAAGAAAAACCTCACTATCGTGGAGCTGACAATGCAGTTTGATGTTTGATTAGTTTAGAAAGTAGTCACTGTTGTATTTTAAAATAAAGCATTTTTTCCATCTCTAACACTAGCAGACGTTTGACAAGGGCTAGAATCTTTGCTTTCTGTTGACTGACTTATCTTAAATGTCCAGAACAGTGTTCAGAATAATTAGATTCTTGACGAATATTTGTTGAAAGAGAATGAATTGCAAAAATACCTTTGGTTAAATGTCTCTTATACAAGAAGCATTTTATGGGCCCACAAAAAAGTTCCAAGGTGGAAGTTGGAGAAGTTATACTTCTTAAAAATTTCTGCTCTAGTTCACACATGCCAAACCTAATACTTTTTCAACTTATATGTTTTGACATTCTTCAGATTATTGTCTAGAGCTAGACAACTCTTTTCCACAGTTAACACCTACTTCTGACAGTCTTCCTTTTCTTGCTCAGATCTACTCAATGGCATCCTCTATCAAAGAGGATACTGGAATATGTTCTCTCTTCAAGCTATTCAGTGGTGTTCTCTGACAATGAAGTTGCTTGAGCATGTTCACCACTCACATGACTGAAGAGCAGTGAGCTTCCGCTAGGATAGTAATTCAGTTTCTGTCAGGTGTGCTGCCCTTCGAATTTATGAGATCAGTAATCATTTGTGCTACATCTCACCACAGGAACTCTAAACTGACCAAAATATGCTTGTCCTGCTTCATCTTTCAGATCTTCTTCAAGAGGAGCATTTGCAGAATCTGTGTGTTGTTCTCTTCAGTAAGCTCTGGGATGGGGCGGGAAGGCACGTCAGCCACTGCACACATTTATATGTAGCTTCTTACTGAATCTTACTTTATTACAATTCAGGTTGAATAAGGCAGGTAAAATTTATTAGATATTTACTATATATGTGGCATTCTGGCAATGAAAATAGAAAATAATTTTCTTCGTTAATTAGGGATACCTTTGGTTTGGAAAAAGAAGGTCCTAATTTCACTTCTGTTGCTGTGACAAATATCCTGACCAAAATGAGCTGAGGGGAGAAAGGGAGTTATTCAACTTTCAAGTCTAAGAAACAGCCCAGAAAGGCAGGGAGCTCACAGTGACAGAATGTGAAGCAGCTAATGATGCCACATGACTGTCAAGAGCAGAGATCAATACAAGCGTGCACACCCCTTGCTTGCTTGTTCTCAGCCAGCCCTCTCTTCTCATATAATGCCCAGAACTTCCTGCCTAGGGGGGATGCTGCAGGTATAGTGGGCTTATCAATTAACAATCCTGACAAGCCCCTAGACATTCCCAGTCGCTATTGATCTAGTTAATCCCTTAATTGCAACTGCTTTCTCAAGTGGTTCTAGATCATATAAAGTTAAAACTAACTAGCACAGAAGAGAATTCCCAAATTTCAAATTTCAGGCATGTAGTAACTTAGCATCGTTTTAAGAATGTGCTAGGATTTGTTTTAGTTTTTATGAAAATCTTCTGACCCTACAAGTTTGTACAATTAAAAAGAAAAACATTTCAGTCAGATTAATTTTGTTTACTACAAAGGAAATTTAGTTGACTTTTTACTCTAGGGGCGTGCCACCCTGCTCTCAAATAAATATACAGAGACTTATTCTTATTTCAGTGTTATCAGGCTACTCACTGAACCAGGGTGTAGTGCAGATGGGGAGGGGGGCAGTCTTGGCCTGGTTCTGCATCCCTGTGGTTCAAGTTGCTGAGTTGTGTGGATAGGCTTAGAGAAGAGTAGTGTTGGCTGGAATAGGGCATAGACATTGTGGCAGAAATAAGCTCAGGACAGGGACCAAGAAACACAGAAATTAGATCTAGATCAGTGGAAAAGATCATGGCAGGTAATTCTAATTCACAGGCAGCTAAGGTTCCATAGAAGAGTTCTACAGTGTTTGCAAGAACCTGGGACTCACTTGGAAGACAAAAGGTGCATGTCTACGTGCTGGTGGGGAGAGTGAAAATCTATGAGAAATGAGAAAATACTCAGATGTAAAAGACCTCAAACAGAGGATCAATAGGCTGTGAAGGCAATTATCTAATTCATCTGGGTCACCCTCACCTTTATTGCTGAGAGAACTGGCTTTATTTCAATTCAGTCATAAAACCTGTGGGTTATTAGCAAGAAAACAGGCAAGCAGTTCTTCCACTCCAGCTACAGTTAAGAACAATTATGGTATTAAGTTCATGGATACTGAAGAGATTAATAGACTTTTCAAGGAGTTTTATGGACAATTATATGTGAATGATAACTGCAATAGGTGTTAAGGGAAAAGCCCATAGATCTGCATTTCCTTAAAAGTGAACAAATTTTGGAAGGAAAAGAGAGTTTCTTAAATAAAGCTATTCTTCCTACTTAAAACTGCCAAATGCCTAAAAAAGACGAAGCAAGGTCAATATACAGCCAGGCCCATTTACGTTTAGCATGCAAGCTTTCATGAATCTTTTGCAGATTGTATGATAATAAGACTGTTTTATCTCAAAGGTTCCTGAATTGGAGTTTGCTTGACATGTTTCATTAAGTGTTCTTTTATGCCATCTTAATACCCCAGTCTGGTATTTATGAGTTTTTCCTTCTGTTAAATCACATATTCCTGTTCTGCTCTTTATTTGAAATCTTGGAAGTGTTCTATGGTGACATTGTATTTATTCTTGTCTTGCTCTGCTGGCGATGTGCTATGTGGAAGGGCTCTTTCCCTCTCTCTTATTCTAAGATGTTTCTACAGCACATAACCTCTGCTTGTTTGGCCCCATGATTGTGTCTAGCAGAGGTCGGCTGGAGAAATTTCTCTTCGGGGACCTACTTGCCATCAGCTCTTAAGTTAAAGGAATCATAGTCCATAGAGAACTTCCTGAAAATGAATGAAGTCAGATGAGTTTTTTAAAGCAATAAAATAATGCTTTTATGTTACCTTGATATGCTTTATGTTATATGACTCTAATTATGTTGTTTTTTAAATAATACATTTTATGAGAGTAAATATAGTCAAACTATCAGTCAGTATAAAGGTTGAACTGTGAGTGGCTTTTATATCAGTTGACCTCCCTACAGGCATTCTAGGGAGTGGTTAGATCCCTAAGAGCTGACTCACTTTCACATCCAAAATGACTACTTTAATATTATCATGACAATTCATTATTTTTTACTATATAGTACTAATTCTTATTGAAGATAACATTTAGGGGTATAAAATATAGAATAATCTCAAGTATTACCTGAAATAATTCAGAAATATGAGTTGCATTTGAATAATTGGATTCCCAGGGGAAAACATCTCTAATAATCAGATGTTATATTTAAAATAAGTAGATATTTTTTGTAATTTTTGTCACATTTTAATTGATTAGTTTAGTGTGTATGTGCATGGTGTGTGTACATGTATGCATCTATGTGTGTGTTTGTATGGTGTATATGTTTATATATGTATATATATGTGTATATGTATGTGTGTATGGTATAGGTGTGTGTACATGTGTGTTTGTATGGTGTGTGTGTATGTATGTGTGTGTTTGTTTGTATGGTGTGTGTGTACATGTGTTTGTTTCTGTGCATATGTGCTGGTCAGGGTTGGTGTAAAGTAGGCAGCTTTACCCACTGTGCTATCTTGCCAGGCAAAAGGAGAATTGCTATTCTGAGGAGTCCATGCAAGCTGCCGTTCTATTTCAGACTGCTGCAATATGGTACAAGATTCCCAAAATAAAGGGTACTTTAAAACTCTGTCGATACAGGGCCTCTCTAAGACTGCAAAGTGTTGTCATGTATATTGAAATTGCTTTTAGGAAGAATAGTAACTCACTCCTTGATTCCCTATTTTGTATACTAGCAAATAAATCTTAGGAAAATATTTTCCCCCAGTGCTCAGAGGCACACCATATAAAATACTTCTCGAGGCTTCCTCTTCTTGTTTTCTTTTACTTTCTTTTTTAGTCTTCCAGATGCTGGATATTTTATTCATATCACAAAACTATTTATGACTTCAAACAACACACTGTTTTGGGAATTTTCCCACTGATGGCTAAGTGTATCTATGGATCTTACTTTAAAAAAATAATTCTTCATTGAATCTTCGGGAATTTCTCATCATGCACCTCAATCACGCTCACCTCCCATTTCCTTAATGTCTGCCCCTCACCCATGCAATGTCCTCCCCCTAAGAAATCCCCTAAGTTAATTAAAAACAAAACAAACAGCAACAGAAACAAACCAAACCCCTACTTTGCTCCTCCATCTTCCCCATCTAACCAACACTATTTTCACTTATTCTAGTGTCATTGGGAGCTGTGGTTGTCACACAGTATACCTTTTTGTATAACCAGCCCCACCCACAAATGTGCATTGCAATGAGTCATTAGTTTGGTTCAAGACCTCTGGTACACCATCATCACTGAACCCTCATTGAAACTCCTCTTAATTATCCCGCTGTTGTCCCGAGACATGGGCATCCTGCAATTATTGTTCCTGACGACCAGCCCCTTCATTCACTCCAGCAGGTCGTAAATGGTGTAGATGTTAGGATGGACCAATCCAAGGCCCAGCATGTGAGTCTTGGTGGTAGCTGAGTGGGTCATTCTGTTCCTCTAGAACCACTCCTCTCTGGCAAGGAATGGAGCCAGATTTCCTAGGTCCAGAATGAAGGATGGGGCCATCTATCTCACAAGAGGCAGGACGAGCGATTCCAGGGCTGGCTCAGCACAGCCCTTAGATTTCAACACATATAGTTCCTATGACCCACTGTGGTAACATGGACCATAGATATCAACACACACCGCAGAGGCAGCAGGAACACAGATCCAGACATGGCCCTCAACAGACGTCATCTTTGTTCTGGTGGGAGCACAGGCCACCCAGATCAGTATGGCCCCAGCATCAAGGGCCTCCATCACCAACATGGTCTCGAATAGGGAGGTATCCACACAGTCCTTGATGAGGACAGAGGACACAGACATCAACTCAGGTCCCGGCTACTTCAGGGTAATGGACACTTCGGCCTTACTAAAGACTTACTGAAGTGTTAGTCTCCTTTCCTTTCCCCAGATTTCTCTTTAAAGTGGGAAACAAAAGATGACTGTTGCCTCAAAGCCCCCCGAGCACTCTCCAGCATGCATTTTTCTACTACCTATTCATTCTTCTCAACTTCAGCGGCCTCAGCAACAGAGCATTCATCCATATGAGCACAACCGTGTCTAATCCCAGAGGCAGAAAGGCACATGCTGCGGAGCTTTGCACTGGAAGCATTGGCTTCATTAGCAAAAAAACGCTTCTATGACAGGCCTTGCTGTGTCACTGTCCCTAGCTTTCCTCTGAGAATGGGAACCTTCTGGTTATTTTCTCACTCACCTGACAGACAATCTACCAAAGCATAATATTGTATTAGAAGTTGGGACTTCATGCTACCTCCCTCCCATATATTGCCTACTATCTACTTTAGTTTTGCTTGGACTTACTCTGACCCAGACCTTGGGCACCCACCTAAGTAGAGCTGGACCTTTCCTACCCTCAAACCCCCTAATACAGTGCCCTTACTTGCACCAGCTCCTTAACATAGAGTCAGGACCAGAATCACCAAGCAACCATTATACTTCCGAGTGTCTATGGTGAGATAGTTTTTATTTCCTAAGCCTTCCTCATCTGGTCTGTGGGCTGCTTCAGACAATGCTTTGCTAAAGTTCCAGGGGGGCTCACTCTTCACAGGCAATACTGCTTCCTCTCTGGTGACCAAAAATAACAACCATGGTCCCCACGAGCTTTCTCTTGCACTGATGACTTTCCATGTGGTTTTATCTAAGAAATAAAGTTGAACCATGAGATCCATCCAGAGGGGTAAGTGTGTGCCCACCCGGCCGGCCAGACGCCCCGGGAAATGAGTACAGGCACCCTCCAATCCCGTAAACTTTCTGGCCATTCAGCAGGGCTTTTCCTCGGCTACTGGCTTTCTCTATTTATCCCATCCCAGCTTGACCCCAAGTACCCCTTTCCATCTTTGGGGTCATAGGATCCCCCAACTCAGCCTGCTTCAGGCCTGAGGGCCTGGGAACACAGTGGTGAGTGCAACTGCTGCAGGGATTTCTTTGTTCCACAGAGCCTGCACCTACCAAGTCCGCCCTTTTGTCTGAGAGGTCCCTGGCTAGCAAGTAGCCCTGCTCCTGTACCAGGAGAGATCCATCCAGAGGGGTAAGTGCATGCCTGCCTGGCCAGCCAGACACTCCAGGAACGGAGTACAGGCACCCTCCAATCCCGTAAACTTTCTGGCCATTTGGTGGGGCTTCTTCCCGGCTACCGGCTTTCTCTATTTATCCCATCCCATCTTGCCCCCAAGCACTCCTTTCCATCTGTGGGGTCCTTAGATCCACCTACACAGCCTGCTTCAGGATGGAGGGGATCTGAGAGCCAACTCCAGGGCTGAGAGGACCTAAGAGAGGGCAGATCAAGAAACACCCCCAAGTATACAGTTAGACACAGCAAAGATTGGACCAAGATGCCAGGACTCTCCTGACCGCATTTGAAGGAAGAGATGGGCAGGCACCAATGCAAGAATTCCTCCAGCAACATGAAAAGCAACATGATAACACCAGAATCCAGCGAACATGCAACAGGAAGACTTGAAAACCCTAAAAAGAAGTAGAAGAAATCAACTTTAAACGTAACATTATGAAAGTGATAGAGGCCATTAAACAGGATATGAAAAACTCCCTTAAAGAAATGGATGAGAAGACTGACAAAAAGTTAGAAGAAATGAATAAATCCCTCAAAGATACCCAAGAAAACCAAGAAAAAGCAATCAAACAGGTAATGGAAACAGTTCAAGACTTGAAAACTGAAATCGAGACAATGAAGAAAACACAACCTGAGGGATGGCTGGATAAGGAAAATCTGGGTAAATGAACAGGAACTACAGAGACAAATATAACCAACAGAATACAAGAGATAGAAGAAAGAATCTCAGACACTGAAGATACTATAGAGGAAATAAATTCATTGATCAAAGAAAACAGCAAATCCAACAAATTTTTAACACAAAAACCCAGGAAATCTGGGACACCATGAAAAGACCAAACCTAAGAATAATAGGGGTAGAAGAAGGAGAAGAATTACAGCTCAAAGGCCCAGAAACTGTATTCAACAAAATTAAAGAAGAAAACTTTCCCAACCTAAAGAAGGATATTCCTATGAAGGTACAAGAAGCATACAGAACACCCAATAGACTGGATCAAAAAAAAAAACCAAAACATCTCCTCGCCATAGAATAATCAAAACACAAAACATACAAAATAAAGAAAGAATATTAAGAGCTGCAAAGGAAAAACGTCAAGTAACATATAAAGGTAAACTTATCAGAATTACACCTGGCTTCTCTATGGAAACCATGAAAGCCAGGAGGTCTTGGATAGATGTGCTGCAGAAACTAAAAGACCATGGATGCAAGCCCAGACTACTATATCCAGCAAAGGTTTCCTTCACCATCGATGGAGAAAACAAGATATTCCAGGACAAAAAAAAAATTAAACAATACGTAGCCACAAACCTAGCCTTACAGAAAGTACTAGAAGGAAAACCACAACCCAAGGAAGCCAACAACACCCATAATAACACAGACATTTAACAACCCTCCACCAGCACAACTCAAAGAAGGGAAACACACAAACTCTACCACCAAAAAAAATAATTGGAGTTAACAACCACTGGTCATTAATATCACTTAGTATCAATGGACTCAATTCACCTATAAAAAGGCACAGGTTAAGAGAATGAATTCGAAAACAGGACCAACATTCTGCTATTTACAAGAAATACACCTCAACCACAAAGACAGACATTACCTCAGAGTAAAGGGTTGGGAAAAGGTTTTTCAATCAAACGGACCTAAGAGAGAGAACAAGCAAATTAACAAGATCAGAAATGAAAAGGGGGACATAACAACAAACACTTAGGAAATTCAGAGAATCATTACATCTTATTACAAAAGCCTGTATGCCACAAAGTTGGAAATTGTAAAAGAAATGGACATTTCTTAGATAAGTACCATATACCGAAATTAAATCAAGACCAGGTGAACAATTTAAATAGACCTATAAGTCAGGAGGAAATAGAAGCTGTCATCAAAAACCTCCCAACCAAAAAAAGCCCAGGACCAGATGGTTTTAATTCTACCAAAACTTCCAAGAAGAGCTAATACCTATACTCCTTAAGGTGTTTCGCATAATAGAAACAGAAGGGTCATTGCCAAACTCTTTTTATGAAGCTACAGTTACCCTGATACCAAAACCACACAAAGACGCAACCATGAAAGAGAATTACAGACCAATCTCACTCATGAACATCGATGCAAAAATTCTGAATAAAATACTGGCAAACCGAATCCAAGAACACATAAAAAAAAATCATCCATTATGATCAAGTAGGCTTCATCCCAGAGATGCAGGGCTGGTTCAAAATATGGAAATCTATCAATGTAATCCATCATATAAATAAACTGAAAGAAAAGAACCATATGATCATTTCATTAGATGCTGAAAAAGCATTTGACAAAATTCAACATCCCTTTATGATAAAGGTCTTGGAGAGATTAGGGATACAAGGTTCATACAGCAAGCCGACAGCTACCATCAAATTAAATGGAGAGAAACTCAAAGCAATTCCACTAAAATCAGGAACAAGACAGGGCTGTCACCTCTCCCCATATCTCTTTAATATAGTGCTAGAAGTTCTAGCAATAGCAATAAGACAATATAAGGGGATTCAAATTGGAAAGGAAGAAGTCAAACTTTCATTATTTGCAGATGATGTGATAGTGTATATCAGTGACCCCAAAAACTCCACCAAAGAACTCCTACAGCTGATAAATACTTTCAGTGATGTGGCAGGATACAAGATCAACTCAAAAAAAACAGTATCCCTCCTATACACAAAGGATAAGAAGCAGAAAGAGAAATCAGAGAAACATCACCTTTCATGATAGCCACAAATAGCATAAAGTATCTTGGGGTAACAGTAACCAAGGAAGTGAAAGATCTACTTGACAAGAACTTTAAGGCTTTGAAGAAAGAAATTGAAGAGGACACCAGAAAATGGAAGGATCTCCTATGCTCTTTAATTGGTAGGATCAACATAGTAAAAATGGCAATTCTACCAAAGGCAATCTATAAATTCAATCCAATCCCCATCAAAATCCCAACAAAATTCTTCACAGCCCTTGAGAACAATAATCAATTTTATATGGAAAAACAAAAAACCCAGGATAGCCAAAACAATCCTATACAATAAAGGAACTTCTGGAGGCATTACCCTCTCTGACTTCAAACTCTATTACAGAACTACAGTAATGAAAACAGCTTGGTATTTGCATAAAAACAGAGACGTCAACCAAAGGAATCAAATTGAAGACCCGGATATTAACCCACAAACCTATGAAACCTGATTTTCGACAAAAGAGATAAAATTATACAATGAAAGGAAGAAAGCATCTTCAACAAATGGTGCTGGCATAACTGGATGTCAACCTGTAGAAGAATGAAAATAGATCCATATCTATCACCATGCACAAAACTCAAATCCAAATGGATTAAAGACCTCAATATTAATCCGACCACACTGAACCTGATAGAAGAGAAAGTGGGAAGTAGACTGCAACACATGGGCACAGGAGACCACTTACTATGTATAACCCCAGGAGCACAGACAATAAGAGAAACAATGAATAAATGAGACCTCCTGAAACTGAGAAGCTTTTGTAAAGCAAAGGGCACTGTCATTAAGACAAAAAGGCATCCTACTGAATGGGAGAGATCCTCAACAACTCCACATCAGACAAAGGTCTGATCTCCAAAATATATAAGGAACTCAAGACACTAGATATTAAAATTCTAAATAACCCAATTAAAAAATGGGGTACTGAACTGAACAGAGAATTCTCAACAGAAGAAGTTCAACTAGCCAAAAGATACTTAATGTTATGTTCAACTTCCTTAGCGATCAGGGAAATGCAAATCAAAACAACTTAGAGATACCATCTTACACCTGTCAGTATGGCTAAAATCAAAAACACCAATGATAGCCTATGCTGGAGAGGATGTGGAGTAAGGGGAACACTCATCCATTGCTGGTTGGGATACAAACTTGTGCAACCACTTTGAAAATCAGTGTGGCTGTTTCTCAGGAAATTGGCACTCAACCTACCTCAGGATCCAGCAATACCACTCTTGGTACTATACCCAAGAGATGCCCAATCATACTACAAAAGCATTTGTTCAACTATGTTCCAAGCAGCATTATTTGTAATAGCCAGAACCTGGAAACAACCTAGATGCTCCTCAATGGAACAATGGATAAAGAAAGTATGGAATGTATACACAGTAGAGTACTACTCAGTGGTAAAAAACAATGACATCTTGAATTTTGCATGAAAATGGATGGAAATAGAAAATACTATCCTGAGGGAGATACCCCAGACCCAAGAAGATGAATATGGTATGTACTCACTCATTAGTGGACTCTAGTCATAAACAAAGGACATTGAGCCTATAGTTCACAAGCCTAGAGAAGCCAAATAGCAAGGTGAACCCAAAGAAAACATATATAGATCCTCCTGGAAATTGGAAGCAGACAAGATTGCCGGGCAAAAGTTGGAAGCATGGGGGTGGGAGTAGGGGTAGGTGTGGGATTAAGGGAAGGGGAGAGGGGCAGAGAGAAGGGAGAAGGGAAGGACTGGGGAGAGCTTGGGGGAGTGGGAGGGTGGGCATGAAAGAAGGGCACATATAGGAGAAGGGAAGAAGATATCTACATTAAGGGAGCCATTTTAGGGTTGGCAAGAAACTTGACTCTAGAGGGGATCCCAGGTGTCCACGGGGATGTCCCCAGCTAGGTCCTTAGGCAGCAGAGGAGAGGGTGCCTGAACTGGCCTTGCCCCATTATCACACTGATGATTATCTCGAATATCACCATAGAATCTTCGTCTGGTGATGGATGGAGATAGAGACAGAAAGCCACATCAGAGCACTGGATTGAGTTCCCAAGGTCCAGTTGAAGAGCAGAAAGAGGGAGAAGATAAGCAAGGAAGTCAGGACCTCGAGGGGTTGGCCCACCCACTGAGACAGTGTGCCTGACCTAATGGAAGCTCACCAAATCCAGCTGGACTGGGACTGAATGAGCATGTGTTCAAACTGGACTCTCTGAATGTGGCTGACAATGGGGGCTGACTGAGAAGCCATTGATAATGGCAGTGGGATTTGTTTCTACTGCATGTACTGGCTTTTTGGGACCCTAGTCTATTTGGATGCACACTTTCCTTGGACTTCCCACAGGGCAGGGTACTCTGCCCTTTCTTAAGGCTGGAGGGGGAGTGAGGAGGGTGAGTGGGGGAGCGGGAGAGGAATGGGAGGAGGGGAGGAAGTGGAAATTTTTGAATGGAAAAATAAAAAATTTAAAAAAAGAAAGAAAGTTGACATACTTAACATTCTTTCTAGGGGTGTAGGTTTCAAAACAAACCTTTATAATAAGAATTTTCTTTTTATTACTTTATCTAAACAATATGATAATAGTATCAGAGTAAGTAACACTTATAAAACTATGTTTTCTTAACAGTACCAATAAAGCCTTTTTAGAGTTTTGAAAACTTCCTAATAAACTCCATCTGTGACTAAATGGTTTAGGGAGATCCCTCTAATTACATCTAAGTTTCAAATTTTAAGAAAATATTAGTCACATTTCATCTCAAAGCTTCCCAGAGAAATAAAGCCCTTGAATATAAATGGTTAACTGTACTGTTCTAAACAGACACGAAATGTGCTACCCATATTAGCTTTTTCAGATACTTAACTAAATTCCAAGGCTGGCACAGATTCATGGTCAGCAGCTTGCTTAGGGCACCAGGAGTTTGCTATTAATAAGTGTCCCTTGGAGAGACAATGCAGGAAGTTATAGGATATACCTGGACAAACTAGCCCCACACAAGAGGCTGCAATTATCAGGGGAAGTCAAAGCAAAGTGATCTGTGCTCTAGGGCAGGAGGCAAGTTTGGAAGGGAAGGGGATATTTCAAGTTTGATTCCATGGCCAGTTTCCTTGCTTTATTTAGAGTCCTAGGAAAGCAGAAATGAATGATAAGATAAAAACAGTAGCATATGTATGTATATATATATAATATTTTGACCCTCATTAATGCATAAAGTGTATTTTTCAGTTAAAATAAAAGAATTTGTGCAAAAACCAATCCAGTAGCATGAACACTTTGTTGAACTTAATAGTTGAGCAAAGTGTGACAGAGTAAATGGGAAAGCTGTGGAGTGTGGAGGAAATGAGTGCTCAAATCAGAAAGCCTGCTTCTGTGCCCTTGGCACTGATGTATATGGCACAGTGCAGCTTTGGTGTTCACAGAGATTGGATATTGTAAATTGGGATTGCTTAGGAAGTTTTCTTGTTCTAATACTCTTGAGACTTTCAGAGAAGAAATAAAAGAAAAAATTCAGTACCATTTGGGGGTAGAAAGCAATGACTTCTGGAAGTTTGGCGAAATTTTCCTTTGTCAGCAGTCAGGGGAAGGAAACATATGGGTTTGAGTTTCTACACCTGGACGAGTTGAGTTGGGGAAAAAAAGGCTAGCCAATAAGTAATCATAAAAAAGCGTCAGCAAAGTGTATCTACCATTAACTATTGGGCATAACAGTTCCCAGCACACCATGTGTCACTTTGTCACAGTACATTTAGACAAATTCAAAATAAATTAGCAAACATTTGAAGGTATGAAAAGAGAGCAGTCTGTGAGCATTTGCATGAACAATTTCTAAACAGATATAATGCTTTTACACATAATATATTTTTATTAATGTTTGAGTAGCCCATACAATGAATTGTGACAATATTTACCCCTCTGTCCTTCCACCATCTTTATGCTCACAGACAAGTACACACCTCTCATCAAAGAAACTTCCATTTGTAGTAGTTGGAGACCATCAGAGAAATCCACAGGTGCTCAAAATTCAGAGAACAACTGATTGTAGGCTACAGGTCCATGGTGATCTTTTCAGCAAGCTTAGGGGAATGCTAGAGTTACAGTATAATAGATTTTATGTGTTAGGAAAGCTCAAATCTCTTGACAACTTTACTTCTTTATATACTTATATAATTATTATATTGAGCAAATATGACTCTGTTGGTATAGATTATATAGCTTGGCTGGGAGTTTGGCTTTTGATAAATAGCTGTTTGAAGTAAATATGGCTGTAGGTCTTCCCTTTCCCATATTCTTCTCTATATCACTGCACTTAGAACACAGTATATGAGTAATTTTAATATAGTCCCGACTGACTCACAAGTGCCAAAGTTGAGAACAATAGTTTTGAAATGAAAATGAACTGGAAAACCCATAACAACATTACTAATTTCTTACTTATCATCTTGTGTTTCTGTAGGAGCCTTCATATATAAAAATATGTTTAACTCTCACAGTAAATTGTTGAAGATAAATGGATTTCCGTTTTCTTGAGGGCCAAATTTATCAGCAATTGGTAGATTGTGTATCTCAAAGTAGTGAGCAAATCTCTGTCTCTCTCAAACTTTCTATGGATCTTAGCGAAGACTATACTTTTATTTTCTGCTTATAACTCATTTTAAATCCACCCAGCTATCCACAAATCCATGTAGTCTTCCATTAATCTCTGCAGCTATCTATTCTTCCTATAGATACAGTGGAAGATGTGCGATTATCAGGTACTCTGTCATGTGACACAGAGACTGACAGAAACAAGACTCGCCCTTGTTCCCAACTGATCTAGACTCAGAGAGTGGTGGGGAGATGTGATAAAGGTATATAAACCAGATAACCTATCTGTCACTGGAGAAGGGGTTAGGGCAATAATCAGTTTTGTTTCTCATTATTTATTCTTCTTGCAACCACACCACATGAAGATGCTGAAACTTTCCTACTCCCTCACTGTTATTTCATAGGTGTCTTCAAGGCTCCCTTCAATCAAAGAGATCCAGGAAGTATGCATATCCTGGAAACTTGCCTTTCAAATATGACCAGGTAGAGATGAGATTTTGTTGTTGTGTGTCCACAAGTAACTTAGTGTTGACTGAGCTTGCCAGCTGATAATGGCACCAGAACCAATCATAATGGCTTCTGGAAAGCCATTTGACCCACTTGAGACAATGTAGTTCTTGCACACGCCATGAGTCTCGTGAAAGCCCCAAATAAAATGCCACCTGGATTCCCAAGATACATGAAACACAGCTTTGCTGTCTCAGATCCTCTGGACACCACCATGCTCAGGCTTTTGGTCCATGTGTCACCTCAACAACTCCCATTGTCACATTCCTTACTTACAGCTTGTAGGCACAACTTCTGTAATGCACTCTGTGTGCCTCCTAAGTCTGGCAGTCGTAAGCCACTAAGTGTCTGAGTGTGTCACTATTCAAGTGCTCAGAGGGAAGTCCTTTTTTATTTTTATTTCTAGACTGGGTTTCTCTGTGTAACAGTATTCGCTGGCCTGGAATTAGCTCTTGTAGGCCAGGCTAGCATTGAACTCACAGAGATTCTCCTGCCTCTGCCTCCCAAGTGCTGGGATTCAAGGCATGCACTGCCATTACCAGGCGGGAAGTCCTTTCTTATTAGCTGAGTGGACAGATTAACTGTTCCCTGCTACTTTTTTCTCTTTTTCTGTAAGAATCTTTCCTATGTGTTTAGTATACATTCCTAGTTTTGTGCTTCTGTTCCAGCATAACACATTGTTTTATGTATTTTTTTTGAGTACCAATTCACTAATCAAAGATCTTTCCAGGCACCATCTGAGCCTTGGAAAACTTTTCAGCTAGAACGTGCATCTTGAAGCTTTTATTCTTTAACAATCTATCTCTTCTATTTACTTTCCCAAATTATTCTCCAATGTCTGGTATTAATTAAGCAGTTTGGCTCTTGGTCAATTAATTTCTGGTTTTCCCCAATTTCTTAACAAGTCTCTGTTCTAAACTCTCTACCAACTTCTAGAACTATGTTGGTTCAGTCAGAACAGGACTTTTTGAGCAAATTTGTTCCTTTTAACAGATGTAGATGCCCATTTGTCCTGTGGCAAAACAATACTACAGCCGATGCACATCTCACTGGGCAGAGGGCTGTGCCATGTAAAGGTAGATAGATGTCAAAAATGCACGGACAACAGTGTGACCATGGAGGCAAATCTTTACTTTCCTAGTCCTAATTCCTAGTGTCTTCTTAGCTTCTACCCTTCTCACGAAGTTGTTTATGCTCCTCACCTTTTAAAAAATATTCATATAAATTTAAAACACAGAAAAGAGGGTTAGTAGCATGTTGAAGCAGCTCTCTATGCTGACATTGTATGAGCCTGGATTGCTCCACTATCGCAAGAAAACACTGGTGTGTACAACAACACATGTGTGGTCTTATGTGGTAAAGCCCCTTCTCCAAGTCATCAGGCTGTATCACAGCATTCTGAAGAAACAGACAGAGAAATGAGAGTTCTATTGTTTAGTTATATTACTTGGTTTTCCTTTAGGGATTGCTTAGCACAATTAGCCCAGGACCACACACCTGACAGACTGTCACATGCTCTGCTAGCTTTCTCTTTGGGACAACTTTTTATTTTATTTTTTGTTTTTATTTCTTTGCTACAGTGTGAATTTTTTTAATGAAGTCAATAAAATGAGCTTATTATTTTATTTGAGTAGACTGTGTATCTAATGAGAAGATCTTCAATGCTTGCAACTAGTAGACTCCATCACAGAAAAACCACATTTACTCAGATAATACTTAGGATGTGACCTTCTGAAACGGAGGCAAATCTCTTCCTCCCATCAATCACTTCGCTGCTGTTCTTTCCTTTTATTGTGCTTTCCTATCCTTTCGTCCTTCTTTTCGAGGAAGATCTTTCCCATGAAAGGACTCTGATAACACCTCAATATGAAGAAACAGCACACACTGTGGAGATGGAAGGCCTGTTCTTATTCCAGTCCATTGGGAAATACCCTCCAACCTGTCACTCTTCTCTGGAAAACAGAGACTAATTTAAAGATAAATTGTCCAGAGCTACTGTGAAGCAGAAGGTAAGATAAAGTTAATGGGAATGTGATTCAATTTATAAAAATCTGATTTACCCACAACTTCTCAGTGGTACGTTAAACAAGGAACATCTGTACTGAAGGAAACGACACATTTCGTAAGCATTCATTATGAAAAGAAATAAAATGGGGAGGAAAGACAAGCTCTACAGGCAATTACTCAACACCAACATGGCTGACATGATCAACTGCAGCTGGTTAGAAAAATATAATTAAACTCCTCCAGCCATGCGTTCATTCTCTTATCTCAAGCCTGACTGAGGGAATAGATTGACAACTGGTATATTGTGAAGTTAAATGGGCTTTGGTTACTTAAGAACATATGCCTTTTGGAAGAGCTGTGACTGCGAGCATTATACTTGAGTCCTTGGGGACATCCTTCCAGCAGTGGCCCCATCTGTTCACTGAGCATCTTTGTCCTCTCACTTACATGTGACCTTCCCAAGCACCAAGTTTGGAAGAACCTGCATTCATAGGCAGGTGTATACTATCCACTCTGTTTCTACATCCTGGTAAATGCAACAGTAGGTCTGTACTGATCCCTGAGACAGCACATGGTCAGCTGCCTTCACTAACTTTTATTGATCTGTGGATAAATATCATGTCTTCCTTTCTTTAACAACACATTTTATGGTAGGGATTCATTTGAGAGTTTAAACTAGACTCATTCAACAACAGGATAAAATTACATTTGAATGGTTGCAAGTGATTTCCAACACAAAATCCCAAACAGAAGGCTAAAGTTTTACAGAATAAATTCAACTTGATATATATATATATATGTGTGTGTGTGTATATATATATATATATGTGTGTGTGTGTATATATATATATATATATGTGTGTGTGTATATATATGACTGCATTTTATATATTTTATATATTAAATTCATTGACTAACAAAGATAATGGAATCTAATGGAGTATTTCTAGTAGAGTATTTTTGTTTGAATTCAGTGAAGTTATTATCTGAGCTTTATGCACAATGACTCTTTAATTCCAGTTACCCTAAAGGATTTATACTCATCATCCTAATTTCCAAAGAAGACCTTCACCCCATGGGATAGGAAGCTGTGCAGTCAGGACTCAAATCTAGGATACTCAGTTCTAGAACATCTCACTTTTTGTAAAAAAAAAAAAAATTAAATCATATTTATTTATTTATTCTCTCGCTTGTTTATCTATCTCTATCTATCTATCTATCTATCTATCTATCTATCTATCTATCTATCTATCTACCACCTATCTCTCTCTCTCCCTCTATCTCTCTGTGTGTGCGCACACGCATGCATATACATGTATGCGTGTGTCCCATCTATGCTACAGCACACCTGTGGAGATTAGCAAACTTCCAGAGTTGTTTCTCTGCTTCTACCATATTTCCCCAGGGATTGAACTCAGATTATCAGACTTGGTGGAAAGAGTCTTGATACACTGAGTCATCTCTCTGGACCCAGAACCCTCAAGCTTAATTTCTGTACCTTAACAAATCTATCACTATTTGTTACCATGTTGTTAAACATGCCATGGGTGATGTATCATAGAACTTATAAGTTATGCCTTAATATCAATATTCACAAGAAAGAAGACAAAAAACAGAATGTTAGTTATCTTGACCAACTCACAAAGCTTTCTTCTTTAAAACATGGACACTCTACGCTTATATTCCCAGGGCAGAAAGTCATATATTAATGTTTTGTATGCATGAAACTGGACAACTCTCTTTGAAGTCAGAAACAGCAATAGATGTTTTTAGATTTAGCTTTTGTTGATCTGACTTTTGTGTTGGAAGAATCTCACAGAATCGGGTTTGTAAATCAGGGTCTAAGAACACCTCTAAGTTTGAATATGAATTTATTATGCAAATATTAACTGCCATAAAAATATTCACTCTTTTTTTTCTTATAAATCAAAAGTAGTATAAATAAGAAAACAGAAAATTTTATATAAAATATAAAATTATCCTTGTCTTGATCTTTTCTCATAAAGTAACTTGTTTTTTCTCAGTTTGTGATTTCTTTCTTTTTAGAGTAGGTGTTGTAGAAAACAGTAGATTCTATGTCACAGGCAACTGAAGGTTAGTATGACTGCGGAAAGAAAAACAAATAAGATTGGAGACTTGTAATTGCTTTAAAAAATGGTTTTCAAGACGGGCTTCACCTCTGTCTGTTAATTATTAAAATCAGCTGACTTGCCCTGAGACAAGAATAGTTCATTTCCAATTTCCATTTGTTCTGGCTCACCCTCCTTTCTGAAGTTTCTCATTAATGTGTGAGAATAACTTGCAATATTTTCATCTTTAGTGGAATGCAATTAAACCCCTTACCTCTGCTGACACAAAGCTGCTGACACTAAATATTCTGTATATGTTCATCGCTCTTCTGATTGTTGTAATGTCATACTTTCCAGAAACCACCTGGGAAAGAAAGCTTATTTTGGCACACGATAAAAAAAAAAACACGTGGTGACAGGTGGTCACATCACATCCACAGAGAAAACAGAGAGGTGACTACTGGTTTAGCTCTTTCTCATTTCTTCTCTTTATTTATTCTGGAAACCTAGTATATGACATGGTGTTGCTCATCTCTGCTATGGCTCTTCCCTCCTTGATTGAATCCTTCTGGAAATGGCCTCAATGACACACATATAAGTGTGTGTCTCCTGTGCAGCTTCAAATCCAGCCAAGTTTATTATGACGGTTAATCATCACACTGTAAATGTGCAGCCAGAAATTCATAAGTTTTAAATCCAGTGATTATCTTATTTGCCCTTTATTCTTGATAGACTGTGAAATGAACTCAGAGAAGCTGTAAAGCAAATGAAGTGATCACTTAAGACTTCAAAATAAGACTTTAAAATAAAGTACAAAGCAAAATATATCTACGTAGCTATGTTTCTGTTTAATTTGAATGTTAAAATATTATGCTTCATTGTATCATGAATATATGCATTTTCATAGAGTAAAAACTGAATTTGTTATTAGAATTTGATGCTGCTATATGGTTTGTTCACTTCAATGAGAGATCCCAGAACAGTGTTTGAGAAGCCTTCTTAAAAAAAACTCACATAAACTCTCAATATATAAATACCTTTCATGTTCAGAAGGCTATCAACATTCACTTCTAATCCTAATGAAGTTATCCTGGCAATAGGTTAACTAGATGGCTTTAGATTAGTGGTTCTCAACCTGTGGGTCACAACCCCTGGGCAAGTGGGTGTGTCTAGCAACCCTTTAACTGGATCACTTAAGACCACTGGAAAACAGAGATTTACAGTATGATTCCTAACAATAGCAAAATTGCAGTTATGATGTAGCAACAAAAACAATTTTGTAGTCGGGGTCAACACAATATGAGGAACTGTATTAAAGTGTCGCAGCGTTAGGAAGGTTGAGAACCACTGTTCTAGATCTATATGCCATTATCACTCAGGGCTGGGTTCTACCATATTCCCTGTAGGTTCATGAGAATCGTTCAAGCTTTGGGGTTATTGTCAATTTCAGGAAATGAGCATGGCAGTTCATCCTTACTATTGCAACGTCAGATTTCTTTTCTACTTGTGTGACCCAGTTTATTGGGCTTCCTCGTAGCACTACAGAGAAAGACAGGATTTAGGAAATTTAATTCCAGATGCATGGACTCAGAGTAATCTTTTCAAACCAGAGTACATTGGTACCTGGGGAAACATCACATGAAATCATGTGCACTGGGTAGCTTTTATGGAGCTCATTATCAAATGGGAACATTAGGCAGGAGTCTGGCACCGAAAATGTAATCAGGATTTATAATTAAGTGAGAACAGAATTTATAAACTTGATTATAATTGTAGGGTTTCTAGGCTCTCCTCCAAATATCAGCCACATGTACTACAAATATAAAACAAGAAACTGTATACCAAGAATTCTTCATTAGGATTTCTGCAGCAGTTGCAGGACCTCTGACAGGTTTAATCTCAGACTGAAAAAATGCAATCATTCAGAAGAAAGTTTGGTTAACTAATATTTCTGGTAGAGACAGTCTATAAGCATTTAAAGTAACTGATAAGACTCAAAATACCTCTGCAGCAAAAATTTATTGCTTTTCCCCAAACTGCCATCCTTAGATGGAGAATCTTTGTGAGATGGTGTTGGAACAAAAGCTTGTACATTCTACAAGTCACTCTTATTCTGTCAGAACTAAAAGTAATCTCTGTCTGTCTATCTGTATGTTGGTCTGTTTCTCTCTGTCCCTGTTTCTCTATCTCTGTCTCTCTGCCTCTCTCGCCTCTCTCTGTCTTTCAGTCTCTTTCATTTATCTTACCAACAGTTCCATCAGGAGTTTAGAATTTGCAATTCACTTTTCTGAACCTACTGCAACTGACTAGGGCTGCATGTGGGAGGCATGCTGGCTGCTGAGATGGACAGGTGAGCAGAACTGTCATGAGCTACTGTATCTGGAGCTCAAAATGCAGAGGACTTGTTGCTCAGTGAAACACTATTATATGTAATGACTAGCAAAAAAATATAGTATAATGTATAATGGTTCAGTTTGACTTTTAAATTTAGACTGACCTGTATGTAAAACATGGCTGGATTATTTAGTAGCTCTTGACACATGAGTATTGTTAAACCTAAGACACACTTTCATCTATTAAATAAGACTTATAAAGAAAGTTAATGGTATTTATCACTTAAATTTAACATGTAACAAATTCATAGTGCATGTGGTATGTGGTTGCCTGAACAGCACCTGTACAATAGCAAACCAGTCAATATGCCAACATGGTACTCTTAGATGAAGATCCATTGACAATTGATGTCTGTTGGCGGGAGGGGACAGGAGTCAATTTTCTTTAGTGGTGTGCTCCACAGGACATTGACCATACTCAAGTGGATAAACTGCACCTATATAAACAGCCCTAAATAGATTCAGTGAGTATAAAAATAATAAAAGAGGACATTATGTTGGGATGGGCACATAGGAGGAACTAGGAGGAGCTGTAGTTGGAGAGGGAGGGGACAGAATATAATCAAAATGCATTGTGTCCATGTATGAAATTCTCAATAAATAAAATATGTTAAAAGTCAACATGTAAAACATATAATGGGTTGTCAACTAATGGTACTTTATTTCACCTTTATTATTTGATTCCAGTTTTTTCCACCAATCTGTTTGTGTTCTTTTAAATGATCTTATAATTATATTTCCAACTGTGTGTTGTCTGTGTTTATATTGCAGGCGTTACTTTTGCTCCAATTTCTATGCTAACATATGAAATACCTTTGAAGCTTTACATCCCCAGTTTCGATTGTATATCAGATCAATGTTATTGGTCACCTCCAAATATGCTGACTACAGGGGGCTTAACACTGATTTGTGAAGTAGGAGGCACAAAATGAAACACTTAATCAGACAGCAGATAGCACCATGTTTACGGACTAAGAAGTGACTTGGGATGTTCGAACTGCATGATGCCAGGGAGAGGGGTCCTCAGCAACAGCCACCTGGCACTCCAGGAGGTTAGACTTGCCTGGAAATGTAAGTGGGCATGCAGATGTCAGGCCTGCAGAACTCCAGAGAGCTTCCCTCTAGACAGTGAATCAACTAGAGCATTCACCGAGGGAGCCAATAAAGTAAGTGATCATGAAAATCTGAAACTCCAGACAAAATACATAAGCCCTCTTCAAAAAACCCACCCAAATGCTTAGTTATTCATTCAAAAGATTTGTTAAGGCCTACGTAGGACATGTGTTTCTAAAACAGAGTTCTGCCTGCCCTGGTGACCCCGCAGGGTCACAACTGTCAGTAAAAGGAATCGTCCTTGTTTCACTTGCATAGCTGTGATCTCAAGAGGACAAAACTGCCAAGGACAATGCGGATGGCTGCTTTGTGTCACACTTTCAGGGTAGCTTCACTTCCTGACAGAGAGAACTTCATGATGTGTTGCTTCTTGCTTCCTATTGTTTGGTTGTTGCTAAAACGAAATCTAAAAGATCACCATTGTTGTTCTCCATGTTCATCCTATGCTTTCAGGCTTTAATGATGTAACAACATTGATCCTATGAATCTGTGAGCATTGATGGTCTTTCCATTTTCCAGTCTTTCTTCAGAGATTCAGTTTTCATTGGAAAAATATTTCACATCTTGGTTCTATTTATTTCTAGATAAATTGTTATTTTTCTTTTTGTTTTCATATTATAATATAATCAAATAATTTCTCCTTTTTTCCATTTAAAACGTCCCATATACCCCTTCTTGTTCTCTTTTAATTTCATGGCCAATTTTTCATCAATTATTGATACATGCATATATGTATGTACATATATCCATAAATACAACCATCTCGCTCTGTATAATGTTACTTGTATGCATATTTTCAGGTCTGATTATTTGGTGTTAGATAACCAATTGGTATGCTCTTCTCTGGGAAAGATTAATTTTTTTTAAAAAATGTATCTCCCACTGTTCTTAATCACCTCCGACCTCTGTATCACAATTCTTGGTTTGTAATAAGTATATAAACTTGGTGTTATTAATATGTACTGTGAGTCTTCTGATAGAGTAAGACAACAACCCTGGAGATAATTAACACCTTTACCTTTGTACCTCTTGAAAGACCACTTATAATTCCTACCATGCTATCTCTAATTTCTAGAATCTGGATCTGGAATTTGGAGTTCATTCCAGAAAGTAATCACAATGAAAGTAGATTTCTTGTTGATTATTATATGCTAAGGAAGATAACCAGAGAGATTGGACCAATAAACATACCCATAAAGTTTCTCTTAGTCTCACTCTACAGGTGTATACAAACAAATAAGCAACTAAGGAAAGCAACAAACAAATATTTTCACTAAGCTCCTACAACTGTAGGTTCTATGATTACAGTTTTCTTGCCAGAGTTATTGCAAGATAGGAACTTGGTTGGGTGTAATAGGGAGAGTTGATTTAAACCAATTTTGTCTCCATTGAAATGTATAATGTGCATCCCAAACTATTCTCTGTTTAAAAGAACTTATGCAAATAGATGGCAGTTCCTCTATCTCAAATCATCATTGTGTCCTTGAATTACTTTAAAATAATTTTTTAAGTTTAATAAATTTCAATTTTCTTTTTTATTGAAAATAGATTCTTTTCTCATGCAATATATCCTGATTATAGTTTCCTATCCCTCTACTCCTCCCAGTTCCTCCATATCTCCCCTTCACTACTCTTCCCTTTTAAATTAGGAATCTACTCCCTTTCTATCTCTCATTAGACAAAAGCAGACTTTTAAGAGATAACAATCAAACATGACAAAATGAAATATCATAAGATGAAGCAAAACTTTTATGTCAAAGATGAACATGGCAACCCAACTGGAGGAAGAGAAGGCAATAGAGTCTCATAGTCAGGAGACCTGTAAAAATACTAAGCTACTGGCTATAATATGTATACACAGGACCTGGTTTAGACCTATGTGAAGCCTGTGCTTGCTGCTTCAGTCTCTGGGAACTTGCTTGCACCCTGCTTAGTTGATTCAAGGCCATGTTCTCCAGATGCCCTCCATCTCCTGTGCTCTTATAATCTTTCTGCCTCCTCTTCCACAGAATTTGCTGAGTTCTGAGAGGGAGGGATGATGAAGACTTCCAATTTAGAATGAATTTGATTTTCTATTCTCAAAAATTATATGTATTTAGTGTATAAAATATGATGTTTTGGAATATGCAGACACTGTGGAATAGCTCAGTTAAACTGAAAAACACATTAGTCATCTCATATGCTTACCTGGTTTGTGATAACTTAGGGTGTGTTCTCAGTAATTTTTCAAAGTACAATGATTTCAACTATAGTCATCAAATTGTAGGTGAAATAATTTGAAAATATTTATCCTATTTAAATGAAATTTTGTGTCCTTTGACCAATTGTTTTCCAACTCTCTCCTCTGGCCAACCTTTCTACTTCTATGAATAAGACATTTATAGACTGTGGAAATAAATGAGAACATGGGTGAGCCTCTTCTCCATGCTTTAGTTCTTTCACTTAATATCACACTCTCCAGTTCCCTCATCCATCCCTAGTGACAGGATGTCTTTTATGAAGAAAAATACTTTTCCCTGTGTGCTCAATTGCAATTTCTTTGTCATACTGGCACGTGGTTAGGTCAATTCTTCTTCTTGGCTATAGTGCATAGTGCTGCCATGAACATGGGAATGCAGATATCTCTTACTCTTACCAGTTCAATTTTCTTTAGATATGAAGTACTTAGTAGAAGGACCAGTGAAGAGTGGAACTACTACTTTTTCATTTTGTAAGGAGCCTTGGTATTCTTTCCATAATGGCTGAATAAATTTTATTTTTGAAACTATTGTGAATGAAGTTGTTTCCTTAGTTTCGCACTTAAACAATGTTATCTGCAAACAAAATTAAAATTTGTATATCTTTTCTTTCTCTTTGCTAATTGCTCTGGCTAACACTTCTGGTATTTTCTTGAATACCATTGTGACAGTGAGCATTCTGTTGTCCTAATTGTAAACGTGGAAGAAAAGTATCCCGCTGCCACTCTTTCAGACACATTAACTGTGGATTTGATATAAATGCCTTTTTGTTTTGAGAAATAGTCCTTCTATTGGCTATTTATTTTAACCACAGAAAGATGCTGAATTTTATTAGATCGATGGAGGTGATCATATGCTTTTTGTCTTTCATTTTACTAGTGTACTATATTTAAGAGTTTTATATGTTGAGGCATTTTTGCATCTTTGAGAAAATTTCTCACTGATTATCAAAAATATCTCCAAGTAATAATTCTTAAAACACCATATGAAGAATAATCTTGGTTGTCAACTTAGCTGCATTTGAACTTAACTAAAACACATGCTATTGAGAACTTTGTGAAGGATTTTCCTTGGTCATGTGATATGAAGAAGGAAGACCTACCTGAAGTCTGTGTGGCATCACATGATGACATCCCAGATAAGAGGCCATAGGAGTAGGGAGCTTAGCTTTTTGTCTGCTTGCACTCATTCTTGCTGGTAAGTTCATCTACCCAATGCTGTGACATTCTTCTACTGACATTAGAATCAGCTTTTCAGGGTTCCAACATAAACTTGACACCAGAAGCTCCCAAGCAACCTCCAGGCCTTTAGCATCATAGCATCTGGTACTGTGGGGGCATCCCACCTTGTACCATGAGGGCTGGCTTGTTGGGGTTTCTGTCCCACCGAGTTCCCACAGCTGGTAAGCCCCCAAAGAAAATCACACAGAGAGTCTGCATTAGGTTATAAACTGATTGGCCCATTAGCTCAGGCTTCATATTAGCTCTTATGACTTATATTAACCCATTATTCTTATCTTTGTTAGCCACATGGCTTGGTACCCTTTTTAGTGGGGCAGGTCACATCTTGCTTCTTCTGTGGTCTGGGAAGAAGGCAGTGTGGCAGACGCCATGTTTTTCCTGCCTGAGACCGACGCTGGTTAGGAATCTTTCCTTGTAAGCCATGACCTCGTGGTGACATACAGATTATTAGAAATGGGTTAAACGAATATGTAAGAGTTAGCCAAGAAGAGTTTAGAACTAATGGGCCAGGCAGTGTTTTAAATTAATACAGTTTCTATGTAATTATTTCGGGGGTTAAGCTAGCCAGGTGCCGGGAACGCAGCCCGCTTCACTCCTCATACAACACCACCTAATAGACTTAATAATGACTGAATTCTCAAACTTTCTTGTGTGAGAGCCATTATTGAATATTCGTATCCTGTAAGGCAGTCTAATAAATCACCTTCTTTATATATTTATTCATTCTATCAATTCTGTTCCTTCATAGAACCTGGACTGATATATTTCCCTTTTCTCCTCTCCTTTCCTTGCAATGTTCACTACCTCTAACATCTTCAATGAAAAAGGTCTTAGTTTTTTATTCCATCACTGATGTTTACCTAAAATGCCGAGTCCTACAAGTGGCAACCAAAATGCAATTACTATCTTGTTTTCTATCTTGCTTATTCATAAAATATTTCATCACAGAAGCCATGGCAATTTAACTGTGGTCCAAAATTGTGTTTTGAAAGAGACCAACAAATATTGGTATTTTAATTGGGTTGAAAAAAAGAAAGAAAAGGAATTAGGGAAAAACTGGATTTCAGTTGATCCCTATAATTGTATTATATGACCCTATTAGAAACTGGTTAAGGTAGATTTTTTTTCTTATTTTGAGAGATGAGGGCTGATTTTTGTCTTCCCAAAGTGATGTGTGAATATGAAAAGGAGCTTATCCAGTGAGAAGGTGTAACTTAGGGTGAGGCTCCTTTCTTTTGCTAAAGAAATCCTTGAAGAAGGTTGATTATTTCCAAGCATCTTTCAACATTCCTGAATCTAGGAGGACAAATCTTTCCTTCCTAGAGAAGAACCTAGTCAATAAACAAGCATGTTCACCCATATATGTCATTTATTCACCTGGGCAGTTTTCAAATATCTTACTAACAGTCACCTATAGAGAACTCCACAACACATTATTATGGGACCCTCTACAGAAATAATATGTTATTTGTGTCAGCTTCGGGACCAGGCAGGACAGAAATCTTTGTCAACAAATGACACCAATGTAGGAGGGAGAGAGCCACTTGTTGGTTTTCGGCCACCCGGCTAGTTTAGACCCAAAATAACAACACAGAGACTGTATTAATTAAATCATTGCTTGGCCCATTAGCTCTAGCTTCTTATTGGCTAATCTCTTACATATTAATTAAAACCATTTCTATTAATCTGTGTATTACCACGTGAGAGTGGCTTACTGGCTAAAGTTCCCAGCCTCTGTCTCCAGTGCATGGCTTCTCTCTGACTCTGCCCTTCTTCCTCCCAGCATTCAGTTTAGTTTACCCTGCCTAGCTATGTTCTGCCCTGCTATAGGTCCAAAGCAGTTTCTTTATTCATTAACCAACAAAAGCAGCACATAGAAGGACCTTCCACACCATTTCCCCTTTACAGTTTAAACAAAAAGGAAGGCTTTAAATTTAACATAGTAAAATTACATAAAACAGTTAGCAAGCAAGAGTTACAGTTACAATATTTATATTTACTTTATCTTTTATAATAACTAAGGAAAACTGTAACTTTTACTATAAGTTCTTTAACTCCATCAAAAATTCCAGAAGGATATAATATACTAAGTAAACAGTAAGTTCATTGTAAGCAACTTCTAAAACTCTAGAATCGACAGAGACATATTGCTTCCTGGACAGTCACCCAAAGTTCTCTGTACCATTGGGGCATCTATCTTCAGCCTACAGTCCCATAGTATCCAGCAGACTTTTCCATGAAGCAGGAAATTTTAAAGACAGTTCTGCCTATACTGGCAGTTTGTCTATCACATTTTTCTGTGTCCTGAAGAATGTCTAACAGACTCTTTCATGTAGCAGGAACACTGAAGGACCATCTCACCTTTAGGCAAGTACAGTAGTCATTTCTCTGTGGGTCATGTATGTCCATTTTATCAAGCAGTCCAGGCAAGAGTGGTTTCTTGCCCAAATGGCTAATCAACTCCATAAGGAGCCTCTTCAATGCCCATCTTCCTCTTGAAGTAGCTTGTGCTGCCAGGAGCAGATGTGTCTCATTGTCAAGAAAAGTCTTAAGTTATTAAAATATTTTAAGTGCCATATTCTGAAGGTCTCTGAAAGATCTGAAGACTACCTCACTGAAATATATCTCTATATATCTAAAAGATCTAACTATCATGACTACAACTTGACTATTATAGATGACTACCTATTAACCTATATTTCTTAATTATACATTATATTTTAAAATGAGCTGAACAAACACAATACCATAATGAAGAAAAGAAATATAACAAAATTGACCTTAAATTTGCATCAATAAAGTAAGATCAAAATCAATGCAAAGTATTCATCTCTATAGCATATCCCCTTTTAAATGTAAAGGAACATTTATAGACAATATTTGGGAATATGGGTGTAGTTTTATCCAAACTGCTTCCTACTGTTTGGGGGTGCTGTTAATCAGGTCTTTCATTGTGTATCCTGTGTGCTAGGTTCAGCTCAGTCAACAGTTGGGCGAAGTAATTTTTTGGTGGGGTTCACGGCTACCTTTCAGGTCTATGACTGTCTGTACTGTCTCTTTAAAGGCTTTGTTTTATTTTTCAAAACCATTTACTTCTTTTTATAACACCTACACACCAATGTGGACAACTGCAACCACATAAAACCTGAGAGGAACTTGGGAAGTAATTCTAGACACAAAAGAACAGTCAAGAATGGCTTCTTGGTAGCGGTATTTTCTCAGGTGAGCTTTGTTTGCTAGAGGCAAGCACGTCTCATTTAAGAGAGATTTTCTGACTCAGCTTTAGCTGCAAAAACCTTGCAGCTCTTCTAAGAGGCTCCACCATGAAACACTTAAATGGTGTTGATGAGTAGCCAACTGCATGCTTTTTGGTGGTAGCAGGAACCTTGAAACTCCAGAGTTATGGCAATAAGCATGGCTCCAGCCAGTACCTCTGCCATAAGCAAGACTTTCAGAAAGCTAAGTAATGGGGGGGATACAGCTGTCAAAGTCACAACTTTAATCGTAACTATAATTATTACCAAATTAAAGACTCATGTGGTCAGAAAAAGAGAGATATACAGTAAAGATAGAGTCAGATGAAAAAAATCTCTAAACAGTTTACAGTGTGTTTATATAGACTTGGGAGAGAAATGTAAAAGGATAAATTCCTTAAAGAGAAAGAGAGAAAGAGAGAAAGAGAGAGAGAGAGAGAAAGAGAGAGAGAGAGAGAGAGAGAGAGAGAGAGAGAGAGAGAACAGCCTGGTGTACAGAGTAATTTCCAGGGCAGCCAAAGACACATAGCAAGCCCTGACTTAAAAAATCAAAAATTAAAAATTAAAAAAAATTGAGTTTAAAATAAAGCCATGTAAAGATGGAAAATACACAGATAGTCTGGATACTGTAAATTATTGTGCAGTTTTTGAATTGTTTGACTGCTGAGGAAGTAGCAACAGCTGCTAAAAGACATTTGATTATAAATGCTGCTGGATTAATCCAACATATATATTTTGAAAATGCTTTGACTTCAAAATTTAGGTCAAAATATATGTTACTTTGCAGAAGAGCTTTTGCTTTTGTTTCCACAGGAAATGAAAGTCTGTGGATTTATTCTGCGTTATGAAAAATCAGGTTGAGAAAGACCCCCTGAGAAATCTCTGACAGAAGCAGATGGCCTAGATGTCTGAGTTCTACATCCAGAACAGTCTCAAGACTTCTGGCTGAGTGAACAAGTCTCACAGAATATTCTGAAAGTCAGGATTTGATCATAATCCTAAATTTTCTTTAGGTCCCCATAAGATTATCTGCTCCCCTAATCAGCAGGAAGTATTTTAGAAAACTACACCCACATTCCCAAAAACTGGATTATGGATATTTGTCTTTGTTTAGGATGGTGGTTACAAGTTGTTATAGATAATTGTCAGGAAAAAAGCTAAACAAAGATTCAGAGCTCTTGTTTTGAACTAAAAAAGGGCAGGGAGTACTGTGGGACAATGGTCTTGTACCCTGTAAAGATTTGTCAGTTGTATTGCTTTAATAAAATGTAGATTGGCCAATAGCCAGGCAGTAAGTATAGGCAAGGTGACCAGGCAAGAAGTATAGGTGGGGCAATGAGAACAGGAGAATTCTGGAAAGAGGAAAGACTCAGTCTGCAGTCCTCACCCAGACACAGAGGAAACAAGATGAGAATGCCTTGCTGATAAAAGGTACCAAGCTACATGGCTAACACTGAAAAGAATTAAGGGTTAATGTAGGATATAAGAGTTAATAAGAAGCCTGAGCTAATAGGGCAAACAGTTTATAATTAATGTAGGCCTCTGTGTTTTTCTTTGGGATGGAATGGCTGTGGGACCAGGCAGGAGAGAAACCTCAGCCAACATGTATTTTTTTCAAGAACAGCTGTAAAAGTTAGGCAGAAATTAGCAAGAAATAGATGCAGATGAAATTGGGATTAGGTTCAAAGCCTATGGTCTCAAAGGTCATTAAGAAATGTTATTTAGGGCCAGGCAGTGGTGGCACATGCCTTTAATCCCAGCACTCAGGAAGCAGAGGCAGGCAGATCTCTGTGAATCTGAGGCCAGCCTGGCTTAGAAGAGCTAGTTCCAGGGCAGAATCCAAAACTACAGAGACACTTTGTTTCAAAAATAAAAAAAAAAAAAACAAACAAACAAAAAAAGAAATGCTATTTGTGTCATTGGAAATCTGAGGAGAGGTTGGGGAGGTGATTATCTTAGTGCTGTAGTTTCATTGAAGGCTTTCCAGATTATTCCTGCATTTTCTTTGCAAAAGCCCACTATGATTACTCTAGGATTAGCATCAGATGAATGACTCCACACCATCATCATTTGCTGAAGTATCTGCCTTGGCATGTCCAAAAGGCAAGCATGTGCCCTCACCTTCTTCCCCGCAACCCTGAAACCTTTATTTTTTTTTAAATTTTAAATTAATTTCTTGTAATAAAACATGTTGTGTTCAGAATTCTCTTTTTCAAGGGATGAACAGAGCACACATAATACCCAATAATTTTTCTGACAGACAACTTGCCTGAAATAAGAACCACAAATGGCAAGGGGTCTACTTCTATTGTTACCCATCCCAACTAACCAGAATTCTAGACAGAGAATAGATGCTCACTAGTGTTTATTGAATGAGCGCTTGAGTTAATGAGTGAAACCTATTTCTATAATGTTGCTCTGTTTCTGCTATTTTCCTAAAAACACTTAAAATTATTTTGCTAACAGGATTTTAGCCTCTTCACAACAGATACACTCATGTTGGAGCTTAATGCCAAAACAGACCAAGCATACCTATTGTGTACGTAATTTAGCTGGGAGCAGAGTAACTTTTGGTAAAGAGCATTTGCATATTTTAAAAACAGAAGGAGCTAGTGTAGTTGAAAACTCCCTGCAGATTCTAATTCAATTAGGTGCTAGACTGAAGGGAGCTGTATTTGTAAGCTAATCAGACCGTCAATACTGCTAAGAATTGTAATCAGTCATAGTAACCATCTTGGCCAGATGAGCAGACAGTGCCTGTGTCTGACCTTTCCTTAATGGGAACACAATCCCATTGCAGTAAACATAAGGGAAATAGCTTTTTGTGATGCAGATGGAGAAGAGCGGGAACCACAGATGTGTATGTGAAACTGCTGGGACCAAATTGTGGGAAAAGACTGAAGAAAAATATATATGATCTTAAAATTAATAACCAAATATAAGTGGCACAGACACTCTTCAGCCTAGAGAAATGTCCATAGAATATACTGCGGCCTCTTCTGGTGATAGCTGGTAGATCCACACATGAGAAGTTACACGCATGGTCATAACTGAGAAAGAAAGGCCCTTCTTCATTAAGGAAATTTACAAAGAAAGAAAACATGTTAAAGACTTTTAATGGCTTGCTTCATACATTATGTGATGCTAATAAAATCCTGGGGACATTCATTTCTTTCAACATTCCCAAATGCATGCTTATATCATTGCCTCCTATCATTACAAAGATTTGAGTTTCTACCTCTTGATGTTTAGTTGCACCATGTAGGAGTTTATTGCATTCACAGCAGAATGGATGATAAGAGATGGTGTTCATTTACCTATAATGTCATATCTTTTAAATAGTCACTTCTTGGCCGCATTTTAGTACACCAGACCCTATGATGTGGTTTAGAATTTTAGAGAGAGCACGTAGATACACCTCAAGTAATATGCTTTCTGCCCTCAAAGTGAATTTCTTAGAAATAAATGATCATAGTATACTGTAAGAAGTGTTCCATTGCAGTAATATAGTATGAATATAAACATTTGTGAACATGCTTAGACTAATCCTTATAATTCAGGAAGTCTTCCTAGGGAGAAATAATGTTTATTCTGAGTGTTAAATGGTGAGGCATTACTACGTTACTAAGCTAAGGTTTAATATCCTGAAGAGAATTTCCAAGCACTTAGTACTTAGTATAGAATGTAGGTACGGCTATGGTTCCAATGAGTGTCCCAAAATGTCATTATGTAAGAGTGTGTTTCCCAGGATAGCACTGCTGAATGCTATTGTGTGGTCCTATAAGAGGAGGGCCTAGTAGGAAGTGACTTGCCAAAATCTGTTGCGGGATCATGGCCAGCCATTTTTGTCTTTCTGCTTCTGCTGAAGTTGGTGGCATTTTACTGTGACAAGACTCTCTTCTATAGTTCATACCTGTATTTGGGTCATGTACATCACAAGCTGTGAACCAAATAGTTGTAGAAATGGGCAGCTAACTAATACAAGCCACTGGAGTCAGATGGTAATGTAAGTTCTAGGCAGAAAATGGCACATGTTCAAGGTACGTTTCCTACTCTGGTACAAATTAAAATCACAGAAGCAAAGGTCATACAAGTCTGTTGCACTGAAAAATCTCTCTTTTTTATTCCAGTTGGTCATTTTGCGAAATGTGAACAGTGATGGAGTGAACTGCGGGTCATTAAGAGGATCAACAAAATTATAGTTTAAATCACTTAAAACAGTACAATAGCTCTGATTAGTGCTGAGAAATCTTGGCTGAGGATAACTATTATTGTTGCTCATAATACAAACTGGTGAAGCACATGGCATACTTAGTAAGCCTCTGTCTTGGACAGAGCATGAACTCCAGGGCAGGTCTTGGCATGCTTCATTCCAGAGCCAAAATGCTACCACTTGTGTGAGACCTCTCCAGCTTTCAAGCTCATATGATTCATAATCTTCCATGCTTATAGCTCCAGAAGTCTAAGTCAAATAATAGAAAAGCATGTTTAAATACTACTGAGGAATTGGTAAATATTGAAACATAGCAAAGTGCTATGTTCATAGCATTAGACATGTCTGTTTGTCAACTACAGAAAGAGGTACGGCATATATTGCAGTGATGTCACAGGAGCTGCCCCATTTATTCCCAACTAAAATTGAAGCAATGTTCTTAGAGGAAGTTTTGCTTCGAGTTGAGTTCCCATTTGTCATCCAGATAGCTACTCATAAACTCTTTTTATACATAACTTCTGGAGCTGGCAGTGAGTCTGCATAGCATAAAACTTAAAGAAGAATTTGTCTCAGCATAAAATTCTGCAGTGTTTTCTGATGGACAAGATTAAAAGCAGTAAGACTTACTAGACAAAACAGATTTTAATGGAAAATCAAGTTTTCTTTGGAAACAGATCTATTCTAGAAAGCGCCCTAACTACTTTAAAATTCTATTCATTGCCATTTTATTGCTTTCTTGAACCCCATATTTTATGTAAGACCCTTAAGCTGCCATGAAGTTTCTGCCAACCATAGTACTTTATAGCAACATACTCTACACAATATAGAGGTGAGAATTCTTGAATTCTTGACCTTGTCAGATGAATTTAGGAAGTATTTGGAGCTGAATTTTCAATAGTGTAGAAGACATTCAGAAGAGCCTTGTGAAGTTGACATGGCAACAGACCACCAGCCCTGTCCGTTGAGACTCCTTAAAACAATTCTTTTCATATGTTAAAGTGTTAACAAACAAAATAGAATAGTTAGAGCTGAAGGTTAAACAAAGACACAAGTTTATTCAGGACAGTACAGAGCAGCAGTTCTTAATCTGTGGCTCAGAGCTTCTTTTTGGGGGTGGTGATTCAACACCCCTTTCATAGGGGTTCCCATAGACCACTGGAAAACACAGATATTTATGTTATGATTCATAACAGTAGCAAAATTACGATTAAGAAGGAGCAAGGAAAATGTTTTTATAGTTGGAGTTCCCTATAACATGCAGGTCTGCATTAAAGGGTCACAACTTTAGGAAGGTTGAGAACCACTGGTCAAGAGAAATAAATTTTAGACATTTTGTTCCTCTTGGAAAACCAAAGGCTGCACCCTTCATCTTTTCTGCAGCTCCCAGAGCTCTCAACACAGTACCCTTGCTTCCTGCTTTCTTTATGATACATGGTCTGTCTCCTTCATCCTACAGAACCCACCTGTAAACTGGACAGGCATATACATTTTTACTAGAGACCAGAAAACCCCCTTACCTATAGGACTCTTCTATTGCAAAGAATTAAGTTAACGGAGATGCAAAGCTATTCATGGGTAGAAGTTGGGTTAGATGGAAATTGCCATGCTGTAGAGCCTTTCACCAGTAGGAAAGTGGTGCAATGCAACTGAAGCTCTTATATTTGAGGAACATCTAGAGCAACAGAGAACAGAGTTTTAAATAAAGTTTATTCCTCCAATTCTCATGTAATCTTTTATGTATGCTCTTTTGCTTTGTATTTTAATAAACTTTTGAGTACATTTGTGAAAAAACATGGGACTGGGATTTCTGAACCTCATTCATAGTGGTCAAGATGGAGCCAACTATAGAAGAATAGAGAAACTGATGAAAAGGCTGAGATGTTTACAGTGTAGGGAGTAATGTGTCTTTTGTCATTTGTTTATGTGTGATTTAACTTCACAGGACCATGAAGAAGAGGGAGCATGCTAAATAATATTTGATGAATGAACAAAAGAGCTCAGTTTATTTGCCTTAAGAGACTCTCTCTCTCTCACACTTGATTCTCAGATTGAACTGCTTTGGTTATTATTTTTTTTAATAACTCTTAGCAATTTTAATTTATCCATTTAGTATTTTGTTTGTATTATATAAACAATTGAAATTATATTGTGTTGAAATAAAATGGCAATTTATGTGTACCTATTTAATAAATATAAATTCACAGGAAATCAAAATATATGAAAAGCTAGTTGTGTTGAAGGTCAGTCACAGGGACTTAATGTACATGGGTCATGATACATCATACAGGATTTCTTAATGCTAACATCAGTTTGGAAATGAAGCAATACAAGACCATATAGCATGCATACGCCTTTATGACATTAGATTATAGAAGATGGAGTACACTTAATTAAAGAATGGGAAGGAAAGGAAAGAGTGCTAAGATATGAGTCACTCCAACAACTCAATATTATACTTATTAGTTTTTATGTTTATGAAAATTCACCTAATGATCTCTTAAAATTCAAATTACTAGAGATACTTTACCTGACTTTTCTTGTTTGTAGGTGAGTATTTGCAAAGGTAATCATCCAAACTGGGTTCTGGTGATACTATTGTTTCCCCATTTTATTATCTGCTTTCTCTGAATATGTTTACAAATTTCAAATCATCTCTGGTCTCACAATCAGGGATAAATATCAGTGCTCAGAATTTATAGAACATCGCTGAGAGACAATGAAAGTGGGATCCTTAGTCCCACTTTTCTTTAATTATTACTATTACACACACACACACACTCAACCCAATGAGTGCATTAAATCTTCCATGTCTGTGTATGTGCTTAGGGCTGACCACTTAGTATTGGATAAACAGTTAGCATGCTCATCTCTAGGGAAGACACATATCCATTTCTTAGCAGTTATTAATTTCCTGTAGCTCTTCATATAGGAGAGGGTCCTTGTGAGATTTACCCATTCATATTGTCCTGTTAACTAGTACTGTCATTGTTCAAGTCTGGCTGAGGCAGCCATATTACTGAGATTTCATGGGTGCAGGATTACTGTCCTATATAGAAGACAGTTTATGTCTTCATTGCTTCTGCAGTTTGCACATCTTTACCTAGAGTTGATGTGGTTACCTGGATGCCTATTATGTTACAAACAAACAAGCAAACAAACAAGCTAACAAAAAACCCAAAACAACAACTATTTTAATCTCTGGTAATTTTCCAAATATTCACTAAGGCTATAGATTGTTTGGACACCATAAATGAATTGCTGCCTAAATTTTCATGCAGAGGATAATGCACAATATGCATTTCATTATCTTGCTTGTTTAATTCCAATAGAATAATTTTTCTTCACAGGTAAGGCCCTTTCACTTTTTGGGGGGGGCAGTGAATACTTTAGTAATTTTTAAATCAACAGACATGAATTTTATTCTTTATAGTACTAATTTTCCAGGCAATTAGTAATTGAATTTCACTTTTAGAACATGAATAACGCATGCAAAGTCTTGTAGAATACTGAGATGCTAAAAAAAGTAGAATATACCTATGTTTTAACCATTGAAATACATTGATATTCAAAGTGTTACATGTTTATCTACTATTTAAAATTCCCCATTAGCTAATTTTACTTGACTAGAACAATTAATTAAAGTTAAAATTGTGTAAAGAGCTGTTCTTTCTTGACTATAGGAGGCATTATAAAAACCATAGAATGTGAACTGTCTTGAAAATGTTTTGACTGTTCATGTTACACCAGAAAGTCATGTCAACAAGTGAATGTTTTTTGTTACAAACAGATTCATGACTGTTTTATTCTAAAACACTGAATGTTGTAAAATTTCCATTGATGTTAGCTTATGTACTGTGACATACACAAACCTTTAGTGTATAAATGAAAAGTTTCAAATATTTATATACTATAAAAACATCAAAAATTATGCCTCTGCTATGTCTCTTGTATTCATGCTCAGTTAATGCTCTATTGCCTTTTCTTGATCCACAGACAAATGAAATTTGTTACATATACTTCTTGTGTCCTTTTTTGACTCAAAATTGTATTAGAGGACTTAGTTACATTGTTATATGTTTATAAAACATGATGTCCCACTCTCTGTATGGCATCAGGAGCTTTTAACCTTTGACCTCTGCTCAAGTAGTTTTTTCTCTTGGTTGTGAATGTTAATGTAATATTAGATTGCAATAGTCCTAATTAAGGGGAGAGAACAAGAAAGAGAGAGAGAGAGGGAGGAAGCCAGAGAGAGGAAGAAGAGAGAAGAGGAAGGAGGAGGAAGAAGAGAGGAAAAAAGAAGAGATCACACGATCAAGATCACAAAGTTGACTTATGTCTAGAAGGGATCCTTGACATAGGTAGTTATAAGCTACCTGAGAACCTTCCCCTTCTGCTCCTTCCCTGTCTCCTCCTCTTCCTCTTCTTCTCTTGTTTTTCTTCCATTTTACATATTTTTGCTTATCTCTTACGGCAGGATTTTCTGTTTGGAAGTAACTTCATGAATACATACTCATGGTAGAACAGAGAGTCAATAACTCTGCTCCTCAGCTATAATTGCTTGGCAAGTTCTCTGTTGACCATTCCTCTTCAGAGTTCCACTGTTTTAATCATGCATGAAGCTATTCTTGGTTTTGCTGTCATCATTTATATTAGAAGGTCCTCTCATTTTCCGGGTGGTTTTGTTTTCTTCATCTCTCTTTACCTTTTCACATCCTGTTGTCATCATCATCTTTTCTTTAGAAATTTGGCTATTATCTTAAATTGATAATAACCTAGCAGACTTTCAGAATTACTGCATGCTTACTTCTACATTATAACATTTGAATAGAATTTGAGCTTCACTACAGAAACATTCTTGAACATACTTGCCTTCAAATATATATCACCTGTGTATTATTTGTTATTTCTAGTACTTTTATTCAGCATAGAACCCCAGAGAGAGTAATGTTTTAAAATAACATCAACATTTAAATTGCTGGCATTTGTAAAACCTGGTTGATTTTAAAATCATAGTTTTTTTTTCAGTATTGTGATCCTATTTTCAAGTACCCAAAGGATCAGGTCAATGTGCTGTACAATCGGAATTTTAAACCTTATTTGTATTTTCATTTCACTAGCTTTGTGTTTAGTGCTTGGCTTATAATGGAATAAAAAGTAATTTGCAGGTGATGGATTTGACTGCATGAGTGGATTAGCATAGTCAACATTGGTTTTATCATTAGAAAGAAAATACTAATTTAAACCTCTGTATTTCATTATTTAAGCCCCCTTCTCACTATTGTATTACTATAAAGTGTTCAGTTCCTACTGTATATAAATTAAAGGAGTAGGTCTATCTTTGGATAGCAAAAACAAAAGAGGAAGGGTTATGAGCTGCTTATTTTCTTTGGTGTTCTGAGATTAAGAGACTGAAAATGAATGTGTATATGAATACTATATATATGTGTGTGTGTGTATGAAACAACATGGTTATTACTGGTATTTTTTTCTGTTTGAAATAAAAGACATTTGAATGCTGGCTAGCAGTTCTACTTAAGCTTTGACTATTCCTCCAGTTTTGCCTTGAGCAGAGTCTTTTAGCTAAAGAACTTATTGCATCATGTTCTCGTCTTAATCTAGCTAGGCTTTCAAATTATAAATTTCCATTTTACTTGTTGGGATATTAAAATTATATTTTATTTTTATCATCTGAAGCACTGAAACTACAATAACAAAAGCAACAGTGATGAGGTTAACTGAAGCAAAGAAAGGAAAAACAGGGAGCTTTACACGAAGAAAGCTGAAGTCCACTTGCAAAGAGGACATGGATTCCCAAAGGTCCATGTCACAGCAATGGACCGCGGCTTCGTTAAACCACCAGGTCCACAGTGGCAGTTTCTTGTGATCACCGGTCATGGTGGTAATTACAGATGGGTGTGTGCTCTGACAAGGAGACAGGGAACATTTACTTTTTCCTTCTTCTGCTAACCTTCAAGTTTGAGTTAAGTCTTTTTTCCCCTCAATTTACTCTGTTGGCATTATCAAGCAGGACATTTTTCCACAATTTCCACACTCATTGATAAAACATCCCCTAGTACTCAATAACTGAATAATGAAAGTTGATACAGTGACAATAATGGGAAAGGGCAGAATGGCCCCTTGATGAGTCAGAGATGGTGAGGATAACTGTTCTGGTTTGTGTCAGAGATGGAGTCACTCCAACAGATTGTCCCTGCTGCAGGAATTCTAGGTTTTCTCATAATAAAACTTCAGTAGGAAGGGCAAAATTATTCCCCTCCTCTTAATAGAGTGATATCAACTCAGTATGCCATAGTATTTTCCATTATCTGGCACAATTTAATGCTGGTAGCAAATCTCTGACTTTATATCTCTACTGGTGTTTCTAGAGAATTCTAACAACGTGTTTGGTCTGTGTCCTAAACAAACAGCTGTAGATGTCTCAAACCATGATCCTATATCCGCACACCATCACTACATCTAGGGTGGCTTCTTTGACTTCAAGGTCAAGAAAGTGTATCTGGAAACAATTACTGCCTTTGCATTATTAAATTATATGTTCCTAATGGTGATTATATAAGCTAGAAAATAGTTGTAGTGATTAGTAGGAGATCAGATATATGAGACTGAAATAGCTGTATGGATTTAAATTTTTCCTCATATTCTCTCTCATAAAGAATTCCAAGTGATTGAGCATGCTTCATTTTCTACATTATTAGTATTTAGCTGCTGTTTTGCATAGATATTGAGAAATCAAAATTGACTCACAGTTCAGGAAGGTTGAGTTCTCCAAAGCATACAAAGATGACCCATATAATGTGTTCTTGGAGATTTGATGCTAAATGGACATGGCTATTAACTCTGAAGCAAAGAAGATTAACTCAGAAAGAAAGAAAAAAGCAGTGCTGGGAAATGGATTAAAAAGTCAAGGAATGAGTTGACACTTTACATTTTTAATACTCTAAAATTATTCACATTTAACCTTCTCCCTGTTTTCTCCTTGTGGATGTGGGAAAGAACAGGGAGAAGGTTACATCCACTCACTGGATGACCTACAGAGACCTCTTTAGGATTCCAGTAGACAGGAACAGACTGTACAATCTTACATTGCTATTTTTTGTTCTATATTCCCGAGGATCACAGTTAATAAAATAGTAAGGAGGTAAGGTTTTTTTTTTTTTTTAGACAATGACTATGCTGGACCAAATGATAGGCTCATGTCATTTCACAAGATGCTCACAACAAGTATACATGCATATGGAAACAAAGGAAATACAGGCTGGGGCTGAGGAAGCTTTTAATCCCAGCTATGAACTGTGTCCAGTTGAAGAAACAAGTATCTTATAAACATCCCTCCTTATTTTAGAAATATTGTTGTGTGTGCAAGGACAAATAGAGCAGATATCTTTGTTTTTATTACTTATGTGACATATAATATATTAAAATTATTTAATAATTTCTAAGTGGTGCTAATTTGACACAGCAGGACTTCAGTTATGAGATATCAAAGAGAAGAAAAAGGGCTTTGCTTCATTCTTTGGAAAGAGACCTGTGAGTTCCTCATTGTATATAGAATACTTGTATAATTTTAGATGGAATTATGAATTTATTATAATTTTTATTTGGAGAGTAAATATAGTTAAAAGAGATAGGTCTGGGAACCCAGATAGCAAAGAGTAGATTTGTGATAATTAGTTTTGTGTGTTTACTTGACTGGACTGGAGCATGCCAGAACATATAGTTAAGCATTTTCCTGGTGTGTGTATGTGTATGTACATGTACATATGTGATATGTATTTTTGAGAGGTTAGCAGTTGAGTCAGCTGATTGAGCCGAGCAAACTCCTTTTCTTAAAATGAGTGTGAATCCAGTCAAGTATGTATATTATTTGGTATTAGTATGTGTACATGTTCTCTTCCTTCTGTTCTGTGTTTACCCACTAATAGCGAGGGGAAAAAACTAAATCTAAATTGTGCTAGCTAGAACACAGTTGTTATTTCCTTGATTTTGTGTCTTTTATGGATCTTAGGAGGTATAGTCTTCAAATAGTTTAAACAGTTCCAACAATAACTGTGTCTACAACTTTGGTGGTTTTTAAAAAATGCTTTTGTATTTTCTATGATACTGCTACATTGGTCTGTATATTCCTGGACTTTGCATGACCTGAATCTCAATTATGCAATTTTCCTGGGACTACTGTCCTAGCAAAGAGGAGCTTGTGGTATAGAGTACGTGAATGGCAGTGTGGTACCATTAATATCAACAGTATGTTTGGGTCATCTTAGATAAATGTGAATGAACATGTTAAGATATGATGATTTGTTCCCAACTTATGGGACTAATTTTATTTACTGAGCATGAAAAGACACATCAAAGTTTAGTCTAGTTGATTGTAGGTGGAACTGCATTTAAAGATCTCGATTGCCATCTGGCTTTGTTCATTCTGGCTCGCTCCTTCCTTCCTTCCTCTTCCTTCCTTCCTTCTTTCCTTTCTCCCTCCTTCCCTCCCTCCCTCCTTCCCTCCCTCCCTCCCTCCCTCTTTGCCTCCCTCCCTCCCTCCATTTCTCCATCCTTCCTTCCCTCCCTCCATCAATCCCACCCTCCCTCCCTCCTTTTCTCTTCCTTCCTTCCTTTCTTCCTGTTCTTCCTTTCTTCTTTTCTTTTGTTCTTCCTCCTCTTTCTTTTTATTTTGAGTACCATAGTGCTAAACATCTGAGGTTCAGTTTCTGTCTGTTTAGATGTCTCATTGTGTTCAGTGTGCAAAGTTAAATTCATATTGTAAGTTTGAAGTGACTCCTAAGATACTAAGAAACAATAATCAGCATAGTAGAGTTGTGATTGTGTATCATTTAATAACAAGTATATATTCTGAGTAATGAATCATAAGGTGATTGGTTTTAGCATGAAATACCACATAATGTTCTTACACAACGCAGAGAGTATAAACTAAACCACACCTAAGCTATATGGATACATATCGCTATTTTGGCTATTTTGAATGTAGCAAGCACAAGAAAGAAAATAATGCAATGAAGACATAAACAGGAGATAGATGACGTTGCCATGTATGTAACTGTCATTAGTTATCTGTAATAGAAGGAACAGGCTGTGTTCCACTGCCCGGCTAGCTTACACCCAAAATAATCACAGAGGAATTGTATTAATTAAATTACTGTCTGGCCCATTATATCTAGCCTCTTCTTGGCCAAATCTCACATCTTAATCTAACCCATTTCTATCAATCTGTGTTTAACATGAGGTCATGGCTTACCGGGAAAGTTTCAGCATGTCTGACCTGGCATCTCCATGGCAGCTCTCTCTCTGCCTTCTTCCCAGCAATCTGTTCTCTTTTCCCTGCCTATCTAAGTCCTGCCCTATCAAAAAGCCAAGGCAGTTTCTTTATTCAACCAATGAAAGTAACACAAATATAGAAGGACCTCCTACACCATTTCCCCTTTTCTGTTTAAACAAAAAAAGAAAGGCTTTCACTTTAACATAGTAAAATTACATATAACAAAACAGTTATCAAGCAAGAACTACAGTTACCATATTTATATCTTACTTTATCTTTTATCATAACTAAGGAAAACTATAATTATAACTATCCATTCTTCAACTCCATCAAAGACTCCAGAAGGATATAATATTACCTAAGTAAATGAGAAGTAAGCAACTTCCAAATCTCTAGAAGTGACAGAGACATCTCACTTCCTGGACAGTTACCCAAAGTTAGTTTGTACCATTGGGGCATCCATCTTCAGCCTATAGGCCCATAATATCCAGCAGACTTTTTCATAAAGCAGGACATTTCAAAGATAGTTCAGTCACTTTCTTCTGTATCCTGCAGAATGTCTCGTAGACTCTTTCATGAATTGGGAACCCCTAAGGATCATCTCACCTTTAGGCAATTCAGCAGTCCTCTCTCTGTGGGTTCTTTATGTACAATTTATGCAACAGTCCAGGCAAGAGCAGTTTCTTGCCTAAATGGCTAACAAACTCCATAAGGAGTCTCTTTGATGGCCATTTTTCTCTTGAAGTAGATTGGTGCTGCCAGGAGCAGACATGTCTCATTGTCATGAAAAGCCCTAAGTTGTTAAAACATTAAATGCCATATACTGTAGTTTTTGAAAGATATGAAGAATGCCTATCTGAGATATATCTATATATCTAGAAAATCTAATTAACATGACTACAAACTTGACTATTATAGATGACTATCTATTAACCTATATTTCTTAATTATACATTACATTTTTAAATGAACTACACAATCACAATACCTTAATCAAGATCAGAAATACATATATATAACAAAATTGACCTTAAGTTTATATCAATAAAGCAAAATTTATTCCAATGTAAATTATTCTTATCTATATCATATCCCCCTTTAAATGTAATAGAACATTTATAAACAGTATTTGGGAATATGGGCATAGTTTTTTCTCTCCAAACTTCTTCCTGTTGTATGGGGGCTCTGTTAATCAGGTCTTTCATAACATCAAATATTGTTTAAAGTAATGAACTGTATAAGCCGTACATTTATAGAATTGCAATAAAGTTGTCTTATTTATAGTAGAATCACCACAAACACATAAATAATGTCCTGCCCATTAGGTTTTTCAACTAGATACAAACTGAGTCATTTTGGAGCAAGGAACTTCAGTTGAGGAATCATCTTCATCAGACTGGCCTGTAGACATCTCTGTGGGAGAATTTTCTCAATTGTTGGTTCCCAAGCCCACTGTAGGAAGTGCTATTCCTAGGTAGGTGTACCTAAGCTATATAATAAAAGGAACTGAGCAAGATAGAGGAAGTAAGCCGGTAAGCAATGTTCCTCCACGTTCACTGCTTTAGCTCCTGTCTCCAGGTTTCTATTTGAGCCTTGAGTTCCTGTTGTGGTATTCTTAAGCGATGGAGTATAACTTGTCATCCAAATAAACAGTTTCAACCCCAAATCACTTTTTTCATGGTATTTGTCACAGAAATAGACAATAAATTATAACAAATGTGTTGTACCGCAACTGTGTGTGTGTGTGTGTGTGTGCACATATTGATTAAAAGGTTGCACAGAGTTGGGCAGTGGTGGTGCACACCTATAATCCCAGCACTCGAGAGGCAGAGGCAGGTGGATCTCTGTCAGTTCGAGGCTAGCCTGGTCTACAAGAACTAGTTCCAGGGCAAACTCCAAAGTTACAGAGGAACACTGCTTTGAAAAACCAAAAAAAAAAAAAATGTTGCACAGTGCACAGTTGAATATGCAATTTAAAAAGTGTTTGTCTTATGGAGACCCAAACCCTTCTGTTTTGATTTTCTGCATAGTCTCTGCAATTGGCTGCTTCAGAATGCTCTGTTTAGACTCTAGGGTTAATTTCACTGTCTATAGTTGTCTCCTTATTTCAGAATCTTGCTTTGCTAATGAACAGATTGGGCATCTCTGAAAAATCAAGTGCAACCTACATACCATCAAGCCCTGTCAGTGCACATAACTTAATTTGTGAAACAGTAATCAACAGAAATTCAAACACTTTGAATTCACCTAGAAGCTTCTGTTCAACATGGGTCTTGATGAAGAGTTGTCATCACTTTTAAATAAATAAATCTGGAAAATTTCAGTGAGTTGTCTGGCAGTTCATATATCCTTGCAAAATAGGATTTTTTTGAAACAAAATTAGTTGTAGTTTCTTTCCTTTATGTGCCAATAGGCAATGCCTTGGTGGGGGCAATTCTTCAAAGAACAGCAAGTTCAAGGTGCTGAAATGGCTATTTTGTAGCAAAGCAGTAAGATTCCTGTTCTAGTATTTATTGTTAACATCTCTAATGGCTTATGGCCTGCATAAATCCCTTGGGTGCTCTCTTACCTTGTCAGCCATTCACCTTAAGGCATAAGTCACTGTAAATGATTCGATCAACCAGAGAGCTTGGCCAGGGAGATTTTGCACTTTAACAACTTCTCATAGAAAGAAGGTAATATATTTAAAAATCTACCATGGTATATGGCCCAAGGCATCAGTTTTCAGTGTCATTCACCTAAGCTTGTAGAGAAGATTGTCATTGAGGCCACTGGACCAGCCAAGGCCTCAGAGCACAAAGGTATTTCCACAATTAACTACAAAAAAATTTATGCATTATTTCAGACCTTTGTACTTCTTTCTATAAAGCTTACTTCCTATAGTTGGTTCTTAGGCCGGCAATATATATTTCCCCAAGATCTTGGTGGAAACACATAGTCTTTGGCCTTCCCCAGATGTATGATAAATGTCAAAGTGATTTGTGTAAACATTAAGGTTTGCAAAGTACCTTTCTAAATTTGTAGAAAATGGTGCCATAAAAAATAGGGGCTTAGCTTTGCTTGGTTTGTTCCTTTTAAAATATTTTGTTGTTTCTTCTTTAGCCTGACTTTTTTTTTAAACTGTGAAGTCATGGACTCTACCCCACATAGTATGATTTGTTTGATGTTGAAGTTGTGATTCCATAAGATACAACCTTTACAAAGCCTTCGTAACAACCATTTGTATTCAGTCAGGTTGTGGCTAGTCTTTAATAGAGTCTGCCCTTTAGAAAAATCAAAGCAAGTAGTATCTAACACCTTGATGTGTTTCTGTAAATTGACTTCCACTTTTGATCTTGACTCCTGTGTCTTGAGTAAAGTGGGCACACTGGTGTGGTGTTCAGGATAGGTTCTGCACATGTGAGAAAGTGTGGATCGATTGGGGCAGGATACCATCAGTGGCGCATAGTCTGCTATTACTGTTGGCAGTGAACAGTTATATGGAATTCTGCATTAATACATGCATCTGTCTTGTGTACTAATGTTTAGCCAGGTGCAAGCCAAGAGATTAAAAAAGCTGTCTGATGTGTGTCAACATATAAATTGAGATAGTGGAGGAGAGGAGCAGTATTTGAAATACCAAATATCAATATTAATGTTTTTAAGCTTGTTTGTGAGTATGTGCACTTTTGGGTGGATGTGTCTGTTTATGGATATATGTGAATAAGTGTGTATGCCTGTACTTGCATGTGTAAAGACCAGAGGAAAATGTCAGATTGTTATGTCTTTTATGATTTTATTTTCTTGAGAAACTGAAACTGAAGCTCTCACGTTTTGTTTTGCTTTGGGCTAGGCTACTGGCAGAAAAGGCCCCAGAAACCCTCGCATCCTCCCACCCAGTAATAAGATTATGCATATGGATAGCCACACCTGACTTTCTACATGGATGCTGGGTGTCCAAACTTAGATACTCACACTTCCACAGCAAGTGTTCTTATCCACTGAGCCCCCAAGTTACCAGGTTTTAATGGATATTCCCTGACAGTTGAAGAACGGATTAATAAAGATTCTTCAATGGAAAGGGACAGCCTTAGGGAGTGGCAGCATCCAGAGACACTGGACTTTCACCTTGTGGCAAGAAATTCTCATAGTCTTTTTGTCTGGAATCAATAAGTTCTTGAATCACAAGGAGTGACCCCTTGTCAGAGGTGGACTTCAGTCATTGCTAAATCTAGTGGTTTCAAGAAATCTTCTGTAATTGGAATGTGTATATATATTTCCAAAGACAGGAAAGAACGATAGCAGTTGAAACAAAATATAATACTAGAATTTGAAACTATAGCTGCCTGTTGAGTAGAAATCTACAAAGCTTTGTTACGATTTAAGCAATTTCTATTGACACAGAAGGAGATGGAAGAACAAAACTCCATTAGGATAAATTTTTCAATTTGACAGAAGCCTCAGGATATCATTGCCCTGTGGGGAAGTGTATTATTTGGGAGTGCTTATTTGTTGATAGAAAATAGTGATATGGCAACCAGGAGTAGCATGTCTCTTAAAAATAGTAGAGTATTTCAATGGAACTGAATTGAAGACCCGGATATTAATCCACATACCTTTGAACACCTGAGTTTTGCCAAAGAAGCAAAAAACATTAAATGGAAAAAAGAAAGCATATTTTTAACAAATGGTGCTGGCATAACTGGATATCAACATGTATAAGAATGAAAATATATCCATATCTATCACCATGCACAAAACTCAAGTCCAAATGGATCAAAGACTCAACATAAAGACACCCACACTGAACCACACAGAAGAGAGAGTGAGAAGTACACTTGAACACATTGACACAGGAGACCACTTCCTAAATATAATCCTAGTAGCACAGACACTGAGAGAAACAATTAATAAATGGGACGTCCTGAAACTGAAAAGCTTTTGTAAAGGAAAGGACACGGTCAACAAGATAAAACGCCAGCCTACAGAATGGGAAAAGATCTTCACTAACGCCACATCAGACAGAGGTCTGATCTCCAAAATATACAAAGAACTCAAGAAATTGGACACCAAAAGATCACGTAATCCAACAAAAAAAAATGGAGTACAGACCTAAACAGAGAACTCTCAACAGAGGAATCTAAAATGGCTGAAAGACACTTAAGGAAATGTTCAACATCTTTAGTCGTCAGAGAAATGCAAATCAAAACAACTCTGAGATTCCATCTTACACCTGTAAGAATGGCCAAGATAAAAAACACTGATGACAGCTTATGCTGGAGAGGTTGTGGGGTAAAGGGAACACTCCCTTTACTTTGCTGGTGGGAATGCAAGCTGGTACAGCCCCTTTGGATGTCAGTGTGGCAATTTCTTAGAAAATTAGGAAACAACCTTCCTCAAGACCCAGTAATACCACCTTTATATACCTTTGTGTATATATCCAAAGGATGCTCAATCGTGCCACAAGGACATGTGCTCAACTGTGTTCATAGCAGCATTGTTTGTCATAGCCAGAACCTTGAAACAACCTAAAATGCCCCTTGACCAAAGAATGGATAAGGAAAATGTGGTACATTTATATAATGGAGTACTACACAGCAGGAAAAAAAAAGACATCTTGAATTTTGCAGGCAAATGGATAGAGCTATAAAACATCAGAAAGACAATTATCACATAAACTCACTCATAAGTGGTTTTAAAACATAAGACAAGACTAGTTCTGGCACCCTCTCCTCTGCTGCCATAGTCACATTGATGATTATCTTGATTACCATTATAGAAATTTCATCCGATGGATGGAGATAGAGACAGAGACCCACATTCACATCAGAGCAATGGATTGAGCCCCCAAGGTGCAGCTGAAGAGCAGAAGGTGGGAGAAGATGAGTTAGGAAGTTAGGACCGTGAGGGGCTGGTCCACCTACTGAGACAGTGTGCCT